>JASDQU010336605.1:0-12609 GCA_032191745.1 Picea mariana | reverse complement strand
GTGGGTTTGTGTAATGTCTTTGAGCTCTTAGAAGATTTGTTAGGGATGTTATGCATATATTTGATAATTTTAATGATGAAATGTGATTTACATTGCCATGATGTCTAGGACTAATGAGCCCCTGGAGGGCGTAGCCTTTGATGTGCAGGACTATGCCCGGCAGACAGGTACCAGAGGATCGGTGCACATGGGGAGATGATTAGCTCGGACCTCCATGGGGCAGAAGAGCCCATCAGATGGACGTTGGTATGGCAGAGGCAGGACAGGGTTTGTGATGAGCCCTTGCACAGAGAAGAAGAGGGGCGCCCTCATCAGGACGTTTTGGCATAGATTGTGGCTTATGGGGATCAGCCCCTGGCAGATGGGACATGGACCTTGATGGACAGAGCGCCACCAGTGCTAGTTGGACGACTTCTAGAGCATGTGGCAACGTGCTAGGCTTCTTGGGCACGTGTGACAGGTTGCTGGAGCCCCAGGAGGGGCAACGTTTTGCTCATTGGATGGTTATCATGCCCTGAAAGGGCCAACGTCTCCCCTAAAGGGGCTTGACGCCTTCATGTTCTGCTTATTTTGGCATTTTAGCATGTAAAAGTGACAAATAATTGAATAATGAACTGTTAGCCTTGTTGGCTATTTTGTTGACCTATTTTGTTAATTAAAGGTCATTGAATCATATAAATAGAGGACGTTTTCCTCTCATTTGGATCATAACATAACTTGCTCTCATTTTGAGATCATATTTTAGCTCTTGTTCTTGTGTTCTTGTCTCTTGGAGTGTGGCGCAACTTCTTGGAAGAGTTATTTTTTGGCAAAGTGGTGCTTTATGCTATTGGAAGGTTTACAACTAGGGTGTGGATTGGTTTTCTTCATGATCTTGTAAGTGTTCTTGATCAAAACTTCTTGAGTGAATGGTTGTTGTTTAACATTTGCATTTATTGTTATCTTGTTGTATTTACTTGATCCTTGAAACCCTAGGGAGCCTACACACAAGTAGGTTGAGGCTTCATGTCCCCGTAGCATGAGCTTATAGCCATTGGATTTGAGAAGGTTTAGCCTAGCCATAGCTACACTAGCCATCTCTTGTCTTGAGCTAGTTTTGAGCATAAGTTGAAGAAAGAAGGAATCCTAGGCCTAATTGATTTTACACCTAGGGTTTACTTCTAGGGTTTTGAAAAGCCTTGCCATAGCAACACTTTTTCAGCCATAGATTTATGCTTACAAGCTAGCCGTTTTGCTAAGAAAGCCTTAAAGAGAGGAGTAAAAGCTCTAGGCCTAGCTTTAGCTACACCTAGGTAAGCCTTTTCTTCTTAGGGTTTAGGGTTTGTGGCCTTGCTATAGCAACACTACAAACCCTAGCTCTCTTGTCTTTAAATTTGAACCCTTCCTAAACCATTAGTCACATCTCCTTTGACTCCATTAACCCAAGGCACTAGTCTAGAAATGATTTTGAAGCTTGTTATGCCTTAACTTCTTTCAAACTACATCTAAATTGCAACCCTAACTAACCCAACGACTAACCCTAGCTAGTTTTTGTTCTAACCCTAAGTGGATAACGTTGGCCTTAAATGAACTTTTGCTTGGATAGAAAGGTGCGGCCTTGTTGTCTCTTCATAGCCGTGGAGTTGAATTGTCTTTTTGCTGGTCAAATTTGTCAAAACGTCACTCCTAAGCTAGCTAACCTGCAGAACACCAAAAAATTGTATAGAGGTGACGTCACATTGCTTAGATATCTTGTATATGCTTACAACGTTGTGACTTTTCATACCTCTTGTGTTTGACATTGAGTTATTGATTACATTTGTAAGCTTATTTAACAAAACGTTTTTGCTCTTTGTCATCTAATTGACTCATTGATAAAGCTTGACGTCACACTGGTAGCAGAATTTATATAGGTGACGCAGCATTACATTGTATATGAGCTGATTTGACATGTTTATTGCATTAATGATATGATATATGGTTTAATTGCAAACATTGAATGCTTATTCCCTCTTATGCTTTGTTGGAGAAGTGACATAAGTTATTTATCTTTGCTTAGCTATCATTGACTTCGTCAACAATTGCATTTGATCATTAGCTCATATATGTATATTTGAAAGATAGTCTTAAATGCTTATGAAGTACTAACCCACTGCAAGCATATTCTAGTTTTCTTTTGTCTCGCAAACAGGTGCATTGTCAGTGGATTTCTCTCATTGACTATCTCATTTGGGCAGCAATCTGTGAAAGGGATTTCCTTGACTTGGTCTTTTACCCTTTAGCCTTTCTTTACCCGGATTGCCTTAGGGACGTCTCCCTTGGTCTAGCCCTCCTAAATAGAAAGAGCTCCCCATCGAGGTGATAGTGGGTGGGGAAGCTCCTGTTACGCCGGTTTCAAGCCCTGACTCAAGCTCTTTGGATCTTTCCTACAAACCGTGCGATAACAGGGCAAATGAGACATCTAGGAGCAAAACGTTGGACCCCCAGGGGCCTCTCCAACATGCCACACGTGCCACTACTGTCCAGTCTACCTCCAGAAATGTCCATGAAGCTAGATGACTTCATGGTGAGGATGGGGATGTCCTGAGCCTTCCAAGGCCAACATTCCACTGAAAAGGGGTCATCCGCCCTAGGCCGGGCTTCACCAAAGTGCCTCTGATGGAACGTCCTCTTCTTCTCCAGTGCAAGACCCTAATCAACCACTGTCTTGTCTCTGCCCCCTGATGGGGTCTCAACATCCATCCGGTGGGCTCTTCAGCCCCATGGGGGTCCGAACTGATCATCTCCCCATGTGTACCGGTCCAAATGGCACCTGTCCGTCGGGCATGATCATGCACATCAAAAGCTACGCCCTCCATGGGCTCATCAGTCACCGGGATCATAGCAATGTTATTCACGTTTTATCATCAATATTATCAAACATATGCATAAGACCCTAATACATCAGTCAATAGCTCAAAAACATTACAAAAACCTACAATACAAGACTGGAGGAAAAGACAAGACGTCCTATTGGGCTAGTATCCATAAGAAAAGGGAAGTTTCCAGGAAGGTTTCATCCAAGCCATGTAAGTGAGGTGATGTGGCTAGGGGACGTCCAGACATGTGGGTGAAGTGAAAGCTAGGGATGCATAGTGTTATCTGTGGGTGCCTTTGTAGAAGGCGAGCTGTACTTGTCATGGATGCAATTTTTCCAAGCTTGTTCTTGCTTTTATTTTTTTTATTTGCTTTTTCTTCTTCTTTTTCTTTTATTTAAGGGCTAACCATAGGACACTGCCTTGGCATGGTGACCAGCGTTGACAGTGTTACCCACAAGTACTTTCACAGAGATGAGAAGGCTGGCTCGTGATGAGACCCCCTTTCCCCTGGCCATGCAACCAAAGGTCACTGCCTTGGCGTGGTAACCAGATGGTGGCAATGTCATACTGTTAGGTACCCATGAACCTAATAGGCTGTTTCGTGATGAGACCCCCTATCCTCTTGACTAGGCCTTGTTTGTATTTTCTAGGTCCCTCTTGTTTCTTACTGAGAGGCCTTTTATTTCCTTCTCGGGGATCCCTGGGCGAAGCATCTTGAGGTTTTATTTCTAGGCTTTTATCTTTTACCAACTGCTTTTACCTTCTGGGCCTTTAGCCCCTTCTTCCCACGAGATAAGGTGCAATCCTACAAACAGGTCAACCCAATGCCCGGACAAGGGGAATGGGACAAGTGAGCGAGAGATAAGATGAAATAGTGGTGCTAGGATGGGAGCGGACGATGGCTTTTCATAAATCCCCCAGTTGCAAACCAAGACCTATGGGCACAGGCTTGCTAAGATACCCTGTCAATCCCCCAGAGCATGGTCAAGTGGGCTAATGTAAGATCCAAGCAGTTGTTAGAGATAAAAGGAATCAGATGCATATATTTAAAGGTTTTAATGATCAAAAGTGACACATACCATGATACCTGGATCAATTACCTCATGGAGCAAGAACCTCGTCTAATACAAGACCAAGCCGATGGTGATGGATGCTGCTGTTGCTGACAAAATAAAGCTGATGGAAGAAGAAAAGGATGGGCCCTCCAGGGCCATGCTCAGGTAAATCCTGCTCTCGGTACTCCGTGTCTGGGACCTGTGGGCCTCGAGACATGATCTCCTGGTTATCCCTAAAAATCAGGGACAACAAAGCCAAACCCTAGTTATAAACCATCCACCAAGAAAAATGGCAATGATCACCAAAATAAGCCTCCTTCAAAAAGTGCGCACTAGTAATTTCAGCCAAAACTCTAAGAAGAGCGCAAATTTCAGACCTCACACAAGTGTGAGTGAAAGATGATGAGAAAAAGAGAGTTTTAGCTTTCTTACTTATACCATACCAATGACCTTAATTTTATTTTAGGTCACAAAAGGCTGACATGGCCAAATTTACATCAAAATACTGTTTTACATTAAATGCCATAATTAAAACCCTAGTCAAGCATAAAAGGTGACGTCATGCTCTTATAGGGTGATGTTAGGCCCTTTTAGGGCTTCGGAGGCCCAAGGAGGCCTAATGTTTTGCTGCAGGAGGCCAACGTTGCCCTAAAAGTGCCTAACGTCACCCTAAAAGGGCACGACCTCACCTTTTATGCTTGACTAGGGTTTTAATTATGACATTTAATGTAAAACAGTATTTTGATGTAAATTTGGCCATGTCGGCCTTTTGTGAACTAAAATAAAATTAAGGTCATTGGTATGGTATAAGTAAGAGAGCTTAAACTCTCTATTTCTCATCATCTTTCACTCACACTTGTGTGAGGTCTGAAATTTGCGCCCTTCTTAGGGTTTTGGCTGAAATTACTAGTGCACACTTGTTGAAGGAGGCTTATTTTGGTGATCTTTGGCATTTTTCTTGGTGGATGGTTTATAACTAGGGTTTGGCTTGATAAATACTTGGTGAATGTAAGTGAATTTCTGCAATCCTTCTCTTGAATGGTTATAGTGTTTTACTTGCATTTTGTTAAAGAAATTGCTGGAATAAACCCTAGGAAATAAGCACATGTTGATGTCCTTGTTTTAATTGCTATTTACCTACTAGATTATGCCAAAGAGCCGTTTTCTCCGTTGAAGTCATTGCTAGGGCCTTGCCATAGCAACCCCTATCTCTTGTTCTTCATCCTAGTCGTTTTTCACTTTGTCATTGAGCTAAAGAAGGAGGAAAACCTACTAAGGCCTAGGGTTACCTACACCTTAGTAGCCGTTTTCCCCTAGGGTTTGATGGTTGAAGC
This sequence comes from Picea mariana, assembly GCA_032191745.1. Classification (NCBI taxonomy): domain Eukaryota; kingdom Viridiplantae; phylum Streptophyta; class Pinopsida; order Pinales; family Pinaceae; genus Picea; species Picea mariana. The sequence goes on along the minus strand of JASDQU010336605.1, from coordinate 7,383 downwards.
CTAGGCTTACCAACACTTCATCCATCAAATTCCTCTTGTCTTTGGCCCTACTATTATCATCTTGTTCCTTCAATTCTTGTCGCTACTTTTGACTCCATTTGCCCTATGAATGCACTGGTCTAAGACTTCTTGCTTGAGTGCTTTGATCACAACCTTCAAAATCTTTGAACAACTGCTAACACCTTATAACCCTAGTTTAAATTGACCTACTAACCTTATCGCTGCTATTATCCATTAGAGCTATAGTTATACTTTGCAGCATTTTAAGCTTCTTTAAGCAATTCAAAGATTGGCTAATGCATTGTAGTATTTGCTTCTGATGAATGTTGGTGTTGTGACATTGATGATAAATCATTCTTGTTCATTTTGAAGCTTCTTTAAAGCATTTATTGTGAAGTATCATATTGTGATTATTGCTACTATACATCTTTGCTTACTTCGTCAATATATTAGTCAATTGCTTTTATTGAGAAAGTCTTCGATTATATGAAGTACTAACCAACAAGTGACCTTGCAAATATAGTTTCATGTTGCTTTGTTCCGAGCAGGTACATTTCTGGTTCTTATTATCTTTATTGGCTGTTTAGCCGGACTTTCTAATCGGTGGTGACTTGTGAGAGGGAAACTTTTACTTGGCCTTAATCCTTTGCCTTCTCAAAACCCCAGGTCACTGAGGATGTCTCCCCTGGGCCTACCACCCTAAATAGAAAGAGACATCTTGTTGAGGTGACAATGATAGGATAGTCTCCCGTTACGCCTTTTTGTCTTCATTTGCCTTTTCCCTTCCATCAAAGTACAAATTGCGCGATAACAGAGTTGAAACTTGGTCCAAGGGTGTAGGGGGTCTCATTCCATTTCTTTTGAGTACTCACACACCTATCAAAATCCCCTAGGACCTAGTGTTTACATTTTTACATCAATTTTAATTAAAATTACCATTAATTGGGTAATTTTAAAAAATTAAACAAAACTACTTAGACTCGACGGAATTCCGCAAGACTCTAGTAGATGTCTAGCATGGTCATTTATAATATTCCTAGACCCTAGTCACCCATTGGGCTCGATCATTAGAACGCCTTTCACCACTTTGGAGGATTATTGTGAGTGAAAAACTCAAGGGTAATTAAAATGGCTGGTTAGGCCAAATCAATTAGCCGAGGAAAAAAAACACTCGATGAAAGGACTTCCCTAATGATAAAGTCCTAGGCATAACCTAAAATATGATCCATGCAGACCCATTACATTATTATCCCACGCAGGGGAGCGAAAATTCTAGTTACAAAAAGAAGTGCTGGGGGCAAAATTTGCCTTGTAGAACCAGTAAGTCTTCAACTTTGTTGCACCATCAGGTACATAGCTTCATGGCACATGGAGTTGACCCCCTAGTTGAAATAGGTGGTCAACAAGGCCCTTAAATCAGCTTAAATTGGCATGATAAGATCATCACTAGTTTAACACCATTTCAGTATTGTTTTGACGAGGACACTATGCAGGTTCAGTTTTGTTTGTGTGTGAAGAATCAAAGGCTCCAAATCAACGCTCCACATGAAGATAAGTATGGTGCTTTGAGAAAGACAAAACAACTTTATTTCCATACATAGATGATTGACTTTGCATGGTGAGGGTGTTAGGACGAGCAAATAATTACAGAGGAGAATAGAGGATCCAAAAGCAGTGGTGGTGTCCAAAGACACCGTTGCACTGAAGCAAAAATGATTTTCATGATCCGATGGTAGACCGATCCGAGGGACCATCTAATAAATAGGTTTGGTTATGGACCAAACCAAACATCCAAGGATCACGTCTGTTGTAACTGTCCATGAAAAGTGGATCTAGAATCCGAATGTGGAGACGGTGAACCATATTTAGTCGGTGATCGGCTCAAAGAATTGGTCAACTCCCTTAATCTGACAAGGTGAGGATTACCAAGGAACCCAATGTTGTTCTGATTACAAATGTTGATCAAACATGATACAACAATACTCTTGAAGAAGTCTGAACACTGTGACCATCAACGTTGATCAATGCAAAAAGGCAGTTATCCAAAGCAAAACTGGTTGCAAAATTATTATCCAAAACACAGTCCCAGTCGGTCAGTCGACTAGACAACAAGACAACGGGCCAGTCGATTAGTCGACTAGACAAGAAAGCACTGATATAATCACTCTCTGTCAATCGAACAGTCATTGTTAACGCAAACAGTCTTTGTACCAGGTAGAAGAAGTAGTAGTGCACCTCCCAACAATAGTTGAACATGGTTCGGTTGGTCTCAACAAGTCCAAGTCGATTCAACAAGAAACAATCAAGTCAATAAGGAGACATCAAGATCAACAACTTCTTACTCCCCCCCCTAAACACAACTGAGGGAATCTACAAGTATCAACAATAGTTCAATTGAAAACACTATTCGATGAACACTGCAGTCGAAACTCAGTCAAAACTTAGTTGATAAATATCCCAGTTGAAATTGTCATGTTTGGTCAAACCATAGTTGACCACTTCCAAGGTAATTAATAATAAATAAGAGGAATGTTGCATGACTGTACAACGGATGATACATATCGATAGGAAGTCCTCAAACATTTGGTCATATTATTCCGTGACCATCCATCAATACAACCACAATCTATCCTGGTAGTCGACACTAGTCCACGGTTCTGTCTTGTATGTCTTTTCTGCAAAGTTCTGAAAGCATGAGTGCCATTCCTTCGGCGTGTATGACGAGGATGACAATAGGGCACAAACTTCTGTGTTGGATGATCAAAGGATGTAGACTCAGGCTTTGGTTCACTTACATGAGTAGAACAACCCAGTGTATCAACAACAATGTCCTCTGCAACAATATTCTCAATCTCTGGCATGAAAGGAGTAAGAAACTCATCAATCTGTTCAACACAATTAACAATAGGTTGCTCTTATGGAAACCCAATCTGAACTCCACCTGCAACAAATAAAACTTCCCTGGTTGCAGCAAGGCTAGGTGTAGGCAGGGAAACAACAACATCATATCCAAAACTTGTTCTCAGTGACTTCATCTCAGGGGTAATAGGAACAACAATACCTTGCCCATTCTTCTCAAGTCCTCTTTCGGTATATCCGATCTTGCTTAGTAGATGAGACCCAATACCTGCAGTGTGTTTCTCAACACTAGGAGAAAATAACATTATTAGTGGTCAAAGCAATATGTGAGGGTGTAGTGTATAAATCAACAACAACTTGCTTACAAAGAGAATCCGGGGGTGAAGAAGTAATAGATGAGCCTGTCAGCCCAACAACATCAGTCTTCTGCTTAGCATTCTGTAGTTAGCAAACTTCATATTCAAGGTTCTGTTTGCTGTCCTATAATCCCTGAATAATCTCATTCTTCTCAGCCAGCTGTAGTAGCAAGGCATCGTAATCTTCTTTCAAGGTTTGATAGTCATCAAATAGGCGGTTATCGGCTCTGTTATCCCAATTTTGTGGATAACTAAGGGGATTATGTCTCGAGGCCCTCAGGTCGCAGATATGGAGTGCCGAGAGACTACATGACCAACAGTACCCTTTTGCACAGATGGAACACCCACTCACCACCACAGATAGTCATAGATTTGCAGATGGCATCCACCACACCAGCTAGCTTCCGGAAGGCAGTGGGCCTTGCTACATGAGGTACAAGTCAGTATAACGGTGAGCATCATTTCAATATTTAAGCTAGTTGAGTATGTTGTATCTTAGATTGCTCTAGATTTCATGATATATGCTTGGACATTATGCCTTTTGCCCTGCTTCACCTTGGTGGTTGACATTGTTCCCTAGTAAGTGGTTTTCCTTGGGGATGGGTTTGCTACTGGGAACTCCTTTAATGACCTAGCATACCGTTCCCGACCATACTTACCACTTTCCATCATTATTCCCCTCCATTTCCTTATCTCTTGGGAATTTAGGGTGTATTGACCCAAGAAGGGGTTGTCCCTCCTTTTATGGGAAGAAGGGGATGAAGGGGATGAAGGGGATGAAGGTCCAGAGGGGTTGATGTTGGGTAAAAGATAAAAGCCTTATATAAACCTTCCAGATGCTTCGCCCAGGGATCACCCAAGAAAGCAGTGAAACACTTATCTTTGAGTAAAGGGGACCCACAATATAGTAAAAAAAGCTTAAAAGTTTAGTTGAAGGATAGGAGGTCTCATCACGAGCCGACCTATCACGTCCATGAATATCTAGTGGTATGACATTGTCATCATTTGGTCACCAAACCAGGGCAATGGCTCTCAGTTACATGGCTGAGAGAAAGGGGGTCTCATCACGAGCCAACCTTCTCATTTCCACTAGGGGTTTGTGGGTGACATTGCCATCATCTGGTCACCACGCTAGGCTAGTGACCTTCAACCTCTCCTTATGCTATATTGAAAGAAAACAAAGAAAGAAAGATAAAAGGCAATTCATGGGCTTGGAAAAAGTGCATTGCGGACGAAGGTACCACACACCCTCTACAAGGGCACCCATGAATGAGACACTACGACCCCTTATATGTCATGAGCCCTATGCCCATTGAGTCTTGACCCCAACCACTTCATCCACTTTACATGGCTTAGAGCTGGAGATCTTGGAAACTCTCCTTGACCTAGGGCAAGATCTACCCAATAGGACACCTCGTCAACCCTCCCATATTCAAGCTTGACAAGTCGCATAGTGTCTTTGAGCAATTAATTTTTTGATATAGTGATCTTTGATGCACATGATTAGATGGCATTTTTATTGATTGGATTCACTTATCATGATGTTATGACTTGAGATCCTTGGAGGGCATGTTCATTTGTCTTTGCAGGACCTAGTTGGTGGACAATTTTGGGAGAACAAGCCTAGCTTGGGCTTCCATGGGGCTACAAGCCCACAGGTTGGATGCCAAGGGCCCGCATGTCGGATGAGAAAGATCATACTTGGAAGGCCTTGATGATGACTTGGACGACATAGCCCAACCCTCACTTGCCAAACGATTTTCCCAGGAGGGGCAAAACGTCCTCTTTTTGAAGCTTGACATCTTGTTTTGGGGGCTAGGGCATGGTGGTGAGATGATATGCATTGGCACTTGGACGTTTTGAGGTGTTTGAGGCTTTGACCATGAAGGAAGACATTTGGATGCTTGACACGTGGCTTTAGGAAGCCTTACTACCCTCTTACATCACCAACGACCTTCTCCTAGTGCTAAAACATCTCCTAAAGGGGTGACGTCCATGTAAATTAGGGTTTTATTTGTGCAAAAGTGAAATTTTAAATGAATTGTTTAATATTACTTTGTTAATGGGGCAAGATTAGGGTTGTTGACCCCTAATCTTGTGGTTTACCCCTTAATTTTTGGACAAGTCACCTTGGTGGCATTTTGTATAAACAAGAGATCATAAGATGTCATTTTAACATAACTCTCCCTCATTGTGAGAAGTATTGGTCTGAAATTTTCGCTACACTTGGCTCTATTTTGTCTCTTGTGCACTTTTTTATGGCTATCTTGATGAATGGTTGATGGAGGAGCGAGGCGCTAGCCTTGGATGAATGTTTTCTAGCTTTTATGGTATGGTCTTGGCATCTTTCTTGATTTTGGTATGGTCTTTTACTCTTATGCTATCATTCTTTTCAAGTCAAGGATTGTTGTGCTAGGAGCTAGGTGGGAAGTATAAGGGCATACACCCCCACCATAGTCTTCATCATTTTATGCTTCATCTTATTGATTAAACAAGGGTTTGCTAAGAGAAGTATAAGGGCATACACCCTCTTAGCTTAAACCCTAGCTAGAGAAACTTGCCTTAGGAAGTAAAAGGGCTTACACCCCCAAGGAGGTAGCTTCTCTAGCTCTTTCTTCCAATATTAAAGGCACTAGTCATACTTTTTTGCATTGGAGATATAAACTCATTGCCTTGGGAAACACAAATTTTGATCTTTTGAAAGTTTTCTCGCTTGAAGTTGGTTTGCCTCTTTGAGAGGAGTCTTCCCCTACTAGGGCGTCCCCTCTCTCCCAGTACTTTAATTGCTGTTACAAACTTTAACCTACAACCATTAGGGCTGCATAACCCTAGCTACTAACACTCTCTTAACTCCTAAACTAACCCTAGACTAGCTCTCTAACTTCACTCACCTAGTCTACTAACTAGGGCGCACCTTTTGGGCTAGTTCTTGGCACTTTTCCGGGGTAGATTTTGCTGCTGCATGCCATTGAATGCTACAGCCATAAGACTGCAATTTTCTGCAGAAAATACATGTTATAACAGCTTGCTTTATTCAGCCTTAAAGTGTCATTTTTCAGTCATACTTGATTGCCATACTCATTGATAATATTGTTGATTGATCTTATGTTTTACATGCTGATTTGAATGTCTTACTTGTTGATATAAACTGTCATCTATTTCTACAAATTAGGGACAACAAGCTTAACTTTCTGATCCATTCTAAATTATATCATTGCAAGTTGGATTTTCTTGTGTCTCGGGCAGGTACAATCATTCGGAGAAGTAATATGTTAATGTTTATGCCATTATTATAGTTCTTTGCATTTCATTAGATAAGAGCATAATAAGAACAAGATCACTGAGAAATACACATTCACAAGAGACAACATTTATCCTGGGAAACCCTCTAGGGGAAGAAAACCCAACAAAAACTTCCTTATCATAAATGGCTTATACAATGTTCAAGAGATAACTCAAACCAATACAGAAAGTCCTCCCAAGAGATGCACCACTCTTCTTCTCCTCTCTCCAACTTCTAATTGCAGCTTGCCTCATAAGAGAATGAGCAAGTGAGTTTTTTTTTTTTTGTAAGAAGTGAGGCGCTAGCCTCTTATTTATATCAACCTGGCACATGTGAAAGGTCACAATCTAGCAGGGGCGACCTCTCACTCTGGGTGGGTAAACCCACCTTTAATTAATTTCGGATCTTCCATTATAACTCCTGGGGCCGACTTCTTATTTTGCACTTTGTAATTGTCCGATGACCAATCCGCAAAAGGGGATTTGGTCCTTATACAATTACCGACATGATTAATCCTCAATGGGGATTTAATCCAATAATATTAATGACATGATTAATCCACAATGAGGATTTAATCCAATAACAGAATAATAATAAGAATGCTCTTCGTAGTTACATTATTTCAACACTCCCCCTTAACAAGAAGGGTATTATTCATCAGCATTAGGCGAGAGAGGTTTGCATCATTAGTGGCATCTGGAGGACAATATTGTCAATATCATCTTGAACCATTGTCTAGCACATTTACGAGTCATCGGAAGTTTTCTTCATCAGCAGCATCATCATTCTCGAAAGAATGCTATCATCATCTGCATCAAACATGTATCAGTAAAAATGATACCTCATTACAGCACTAGGCTGTCACATCACAGTACTACACTAGCT
>JASDQU010336600.1:9379-22130 GCA_032191745.1 Picea mariana | reverse complement strand
TTGCAACTTTCACAGGACTTCCACCCACGAAACCCCAATATGGAATTTCACGTGTAAATTCGACAGTCCTTGTGACTCGAATCTATGGTCCTGCCCCTCCTGAGCTTGGAACCTTTTGGGAATACTCGTTGTATCTCCCCTGCTTCTCTATGAGATCTGACGACTCATGGGACTTCACGAATCCTCCTCGGAGAATATCGACCATCCGTTCCTCCTTGGAAATTTCTACAAATGACCAAGTGTTCCTCCACGGAACTCGTCCACTTGCAGTGCAAACTTACGATGCTTCTTACAAACTTCAAGTCACAGCTTCCCTGCGCTGCCCTTCAACAATTTCGAAGGCCTTATCCTTCCTGAACTTTCTTTCAGCGTCGAGTCTTAAGAAGACTCTTGTGTGCACTCCTTACGGAAACCTTCAAACACTTCCTAAGTGTTGAATCCTTTCGACCCTGTGCACACCTGCACATCAGTCTCTAAATGATTTACTCAGGTTCGCAACCCTGAGGCTTCGCTCGGCCTGCACACTCCTTGCACGACTCCTGTGATTGACTGCACTTTTGAGGAAATGAGAAAAAAAGTAAAATCTATCTGAGCTTCAAAGATGCAACCCTAAATTCTTGTCAACGCACTCCTTGCGGACACTTCAACTGCACTCCTTGTAGGAATTCTTACTCAGATAGAGAAACAATTGAAACTCATTCTTTCTTCCTTTCAGACTTCAACTTCAAAGCATGAAATCATATACACATCATATAAAGCAAATGTATCACAGGAAGAAAACATTCATGAGCATATCATTTAACATCAATGCACAGAGAACAAACACAAAACCATGAATTTGAATCAAACTCTTCTATTAATCCAAATATCTGTACATGGGTGTTCTTACACAGCTCTCTGCTTCTCTTCTATGCTCTCCTTCCTGACTCAATCTATCTTCCTGATAATGTTACAATACACGATGAGGGTGTCTATATCCTGTTTCCCTCTTGCGCTCTAAAACTGTCTAATCTAGAATTGAATTCTACCTACCTGCATTAACTACTTTAAATTCCTTCTACCTACTAAGGACGAGAGAAAATCGCTCAAGGTCCGGTTACATTATACAAGTGTGCTTCTTTTTAATGGATTCATTTAATATTGCACAACAAATTCAAGGCAATTTCAAAATTTGCGCTGGCGCTTGTCCAGCTGTCTTTTGCTTCCGCGCTGGCTCACTTGATGTTGATGATGCTCCTGCATCATACTCCCTCACTTGAAAATTTTCATGGGATCATGTCCATGAGCTCACGCATGGTCTGTCCATGCCTCTAGATCTCTTCTTCAGTCTCCCAGCTGGCATCTTCAACTGGATGGTTCTTCCATTTGACCAGAAACTCAAAGTATTTCTTTCGCCTGGTCCTCTTACTTACTCTTTTATCCAGTATGCGCTCCATCTGTGGCTTATCTGCAACTGGCATCTGCTTTGTCCACTGGATCACTGGCTGTTCATTTCCATTTCCTGTTTCCTTATCTTTATATGGGTACAAATCTGAGATATTGAATATCAGAGAAATTCTGATCCCATCGAGTAATTCAATCTCGTAAGCATTCGCCCCAAATTTCTTCAAGACCTTACATGGTCCGATTTTCTTCATTTTTAGCTTATTATATGTTCCTCTCGGAAACCTTTCCTTCCTCAAATGTGCCAGAATCAAGTCACCAACCTAGAAATGAAGTTGTCTCCTATGCTGATCTGCTTTGCGCTGATATTCCTGACTTGAATTCAGTAATCGCTCCTTCACCTGACTGTGAAGTTCTTTCATCACCTCTACGAATTCTTCTACACTAGCGCTCGTAGTCGCAGTCTGTTCTAAATCTCTCAGTTAAGAAATTCTCCTCAGCTGCATGCCATAGAAAATCTGAAATGGAATCTGTCCTGTGCTCCTATTAACCGAATCATTATATGCAAACTCTGCCTGTGGTAATATGTTGTCCCACTGGCTGTGGTGTTTTGTCACCAAGTTTCTCAGCAAGTCTCCCAGACTTCTGTTTACGACTTCTGTCTATCGATCCATCTGAGGATGATAAGCCGAACTAAATGACAAGTTAGTTCCCATCTTTTTCCATAAGGTCCTCCAAAAATGCCCTATGAACTAAGTATCTCAATCCGAAACTATATTCCTTGGCAACCCATGAAGTCGAATGACCTCTTTGAAAAACAGGTTTGCAATGTGAGTTGCATCACCGGTTTTCTGACATGGAATGAAATGTTCCATCTTGGAAAATTTATCCACCACCACAAAGATTGACTCGCAACCTCTTTGTGTTCTTGGCAGCCCCAATACAAAATCCATGCTAATTGCATCCCACGGCCTCTCTGGTATGGGAAATGGTTGATAGAATACTGCATTTTTTCTTCTTCCCTTCGAATGCTGGCAAATTCTGCATCTATCCACGAATCTCTTGACGTCTGGTCGCATTCCTGGCCAAAAGTATGACTCATTCAGCTTTGTGAATGTCTTGTTGTGACCAAAGTGCCCTGCCAATCCTCCATTGTGTTTCTCCTTTAGCAAATTCTCCCTCATGGAGCAATTCGGAATACACACCTGATTACCTCTTAACAGTAATCCTTCCCGGATCATGTATTTTATCCATTGTCTTCTATCCCTGAGAATTGGATTCTTAGCTGCTTCATACACCTCTTTAAAATCCTGATCATCTACGTACATGTCCCTGAGATCATCAAAACCCAACATTTTGACTTTGAACTCTTACAATAGTAAACACTTCCTTCTCAAAGCATTAGCCACTTTGTTAGCAGTACCAGAAATATGTTTAATCACAAAAGTGAAATTCTACATATACTCAACCCATTTAACATGTTTCTGATTCAAATTTTCCTATTGATTCACAAACTGCAGTGCATGATTATCACTGTATAAGACAAACTCTTTCGGGATCAAGTAATGCCTCCATTTCTTCAATGCCTGTATGATAGCATAAAACTCCTTGTCATAAGTGGAGTGTTTTACTTTTGCTTCATTCAGCTTCTCACTGAAGTATGCTATCGGCCTATCTTCCTGACTCAATACTACCTCGATTGTAAATCCACAGGCATCGCATTTCACTTGAAATGTCTTTTGGAAATCCGGCAACACCAAAACTGGTCGTTCCGTGATCTTCCTCTTCAACAGGTTAAAACTCTTCTCATCTTCTTCTGTCCAGTGAAAATATTTGTGTCTTTTCTTCACTGTGTCCATCATTGTGGCACTAATTCCACTGAAATTCCTGATGAACTTTCGCTAGAAACTAGCCAATCCGTGAAAACTTCTCACCTCAAAGACATTCTTGGGTGATGGCCAATTCTTGATTACCTCCACATTATTTGGATCCATCCTCAACTCATTTGTAGAAATAACAAACCCCAAGTAAATGAGCTTTATCTTCATGAATGAGGACTTCTTCATGTTTATTAACAACTTCTCCTGCTGCAATTTCTACATCACTATAGCCAAATGCTTCAGATGTTCTACCACTATTTTACTGAAAATCAGTATGTCATCCAAATACACAATGACAAATTTCCCGATGAACTCCCTTAGGACTTCGTTCATCAACATCATGAAGGTACTTGGTGCATTTGTTAAGCCAAATGGCATAACAAGCCATTCATACAACCCTTCGTTGCTTTTGAATGTTGTCTTCCATTCATCACCCTCTCTCATGCGAATTTCATGATAACCGCTTTTCAAATCAATCTTTGAAAAATACTTTGCTCCACTCAATCAATCCATTAGATCATCCATCCTTGGCAATGGAAATCTGTACCTGATGGTTATCTTATTAATGTCCCTCGAGTTAGTAAACATCCTCCAACCTCCGTCTTTCTTTGGACTAAGTAATGTTGGAACAACACATGGACTCAAGCTTTCCCTGACCAAACCTTTGTCCAATAACTCCTCGACTTGCCTCTTAACCTCTTCATTCTCTTGTGGTGTCAATCTGTACGCAGCATTGTTTGGAAAACTGGCTCTTGGTATGAGATCAATATGACGACTCACACTTTTTATCGGTGGAAACAAACGAGGTAACTCATCCACTATGATGTCAGCGAACTCTTCCAGCAGTTCCTGAACTTCTTCTGGTAAATCATTCACTCTTGTGCTAGTCAGAACAATTCTAGGCTTTCTAACCACAATGAACTGTGGATCCTCCTTCTTCTTAACATCTATAATAAGTTCCTTTCCACTCATGAGAAGTACCATGTTTCTTACTTCTGGCTTCACTTCCTTATACTTGATTGGAAGTAACATGTGTGTCCTCCCATTCTTCTCAAGGGTGTATGTGTTCATTCTCCCATCATGAATCACATTCCTGTCATATTTCCATGGTCTACCCAGCAATAGATGACAAACATCCATGGGAATAACATCGCATAATATATTATCATTATATCCTCCTATTTTGAATTCAACTAAACATTTTTTAGTGACAATTACCTGATGTCCTTTCTATAGCCACGAAACTCTGTATGGGCTTGGATGATCAATCGTCTCCAGCTCCAGCTTCTCTACCATTTTTGTAGAAACGAGATTATTCGTGCTACCACTGTCTACGATGAACTTGCATACCCTGTCCTTGGTCTCACAAGCAATCCTAAAAAGTCTGGTCCTTTGGACTGAACTCTCCACCTCCTTCTCTGGTGTCAAAAGGACTTTTCGCATCATCAGTGATCTTCCGCCTTCAGAGTCTTCTGCTTCAACATCCCGCCTCTGTGCTTCGGCGATGTGAGCTTCTCCAATATCCGTCTTTTTATCTGGATACTCATAAGAATTGTGTCCATTCTTTCCACATGTGAAGCATGTGATTACTCCACCTCTTCCTCTTCCTCTACCTCTAGTACGAGGAAAAGTGTTACTGTCAGCATAATATCCTCTCTGCTTAGTATGTTGTCCTCTCTGTTCAGCATTTTGTGAGGTTCCACCTCTCTCAATTCGAGTCTGAGGTTTCTTCCAGTCCTCCTTGGGCTTCTGAGCTTTATCCTGGGCAACCGACTTGCCTCTAGATTGACTTCTGCCTCGACCTCTTTGACTCTGCTTTCGGCTCAGCTTCTCTTCTGCTTTCAAAGCCATCTGATAAGCATCTTCCACCGTTCAAATGGTTACCATGCTCATCTCATCCTGGATATCATATCTCAAGCCATTCATGCATTTGGCAACTTTTTCATCATCGCTCTCTTGATGACCTACCCTGATGTTTAGTTTATAGAATTCTTCAGTGTATTCTTTCACTGTCATTAGCTTTTATCTTAGGTTCTGCATCCTCCTGAATAGAGTAATTTGATAATCTCTAGGGATGAATTTCGCCTTCATCTTCATGATCATTCTATCCTATCTTTTGATCTTCTACTTGCCCTTGCAACATCTGTCATCTTGTAGTTCATCCCACCAAAATGTTGCATGTCCTTTCAATCTAGTGACGGCATGCTTGACTTTCTTGTCTTCTTCGACATCTTCATAGTCGAAGTATGTGTCTAGAGATCTAATCCAGTCTAGAAGCTCCTCTGCATCCAGGTTTCCCTCATAAACTGGAATGTCCATCTTTGCTCTTTCACCCATCCTTGCAATAGCTATGATCAAATGTTCATTTGATGCATCTTCAGCTGCAACTTCTTCTTCATGTTTAGCCTCAATCTCACTTTCAGAATCACTCAGATCCCCCGCACTGACTGTGTGTCTTTGTGTTGTCTCCATGTCTTTGAGTCTAGCTCGTAGATCATGCATTTCTCTCTCCATAACTGGATCTGTCATCTACCTGCCTCTTCTTATCGGCATTTCCCTATCCTCTGGTGGACCGGGTGTCTTCCTGTTCCTTCTCCTTGGTGACATGGCGAATTCTCTTCTTCTCTGCTATAGAAAGCAAAGAACCTTTCTGGGCTCTGATACCAGACTTGACGGCGATACCTGCTACCTCACAACCCATAGGTCAGAAGGTCGGTGTTCTCATAGGACCTTTCTTCTCTCATTGGCCCGAAGAACTCTAACCAGTTCTTTTATTTCGCTATCGAGAAATCTGTACCCATAGCAAACTCTCACAGGATCCCCTCTTTATACTCAGGAGATTGGACTTCGCAACTTCGCGAGGTCAGTGGTTGAGCGTTGGTCCCTTGAATCCCCGAAACCCGAAACCAGTCAATGTTGACCCTTTCCTTTACCCTGTCGAGATTTTCCTTATCGCAATTTCGGCACTCGCGATGTCGAGTAACTTGCTTCCCCAATTCCCGAATCCCAATTAGCCGATACTCCGATGCACTCGCAAGCTTGACTATTTAATGCCCTGTCACATCTATCGGGATTTCGGACTTCACGGTATCACGAATCCTGATGTAAATGTTTCAGGACTTCTCACCATGAAACCCCGAAATGGTGTGCCACCTGTCTACTCACTGACTCCGCTATGGCCCCACACAAAACCTCTTGGCTTTCGGTATATCGTGTATCAGAATATCACGATTCTTGTTGCAACGTTCACGGGACTTCCACCCATGAAACCCCGATATGGAATTTCACGTGTAAATCCGATGGTCCTTGTGACTCAGATCTATGGTCCTGCCCCTCCTGAGCTTGGAACCTTTTGGGAATACTTGTTGTATCTCCCCTGCCTCTCTGTGAGATCTGACGACTCATGGGACTTCGCGAATCCTCCTCAGAGAATATCGACTGTCTGTTCCTCCTTGGCAATTTCTGCGAATGACCAAGTGTTCCTCCACGGAACTCATCCACCTATGGTGCAAACTTATGACGCTTCTTACAAACTTCAAGTCACATCTTCTATGTGCTGCCCTTCAACAATTTCAAAGGCCTTATCCTTTCTGAACTTTCTTTCAGCGTCGAGTCTTAAGAAGACTCTTGCGCGCACTCCTTGCGGAAACCTTCAAACACTTCCTAAGTGTTGAATCCTTTCGACCCTGCGCACACCTGTAGCATCAGTCTCTAAATGCTTTACTTAGGTTCGCAACCCTGAGGCTTCACTCAACATGTTCACTCCTTGCACGACTCCTGTTCTTGACTGCACTTTTGAGGAAATGAGAACAAAAGTAAAAACTATCTGAGCTTCAGACATGCAACCCTGAATTCTTGTCGACACACTCCTTGCGGACACTTCAACTGCACTCCTTGTAGGAATTCTTACTCAGATAGAGAAACAATTGAAACTCATTCTTTCTTCCTTTCAGACTTCAACTTCAAAGCATGAAATCATATACACAACATATAAAGCAAATGTATCACAGGAAGCAAACATTCATGAGCATATCATTTAACATTAATGCACAGAGAACAAACACAAAACCATGAATTTGAATCAAACTCTTCTATTAATCCAAATATCTGTACATGGGTGTTCTTACACAACTCTCTTCTTCTCTTCTATTCTCTCCTTCCTAACTCAATCTATCTTCCTGATAATGTTACAATACAAGATGAGGGTGTCTATATCCCGTTTCCCTCTTGCGCTGTAAAACTGTCTAATCTAGAATTGAATTCTACCTACCTGCATTAACTACTTTAAATGCCTTCTACCTACTAAGGACAAGATAAAATCGCTCAAGGTCCGGTTACATTATACAAGTGCACTTCTTCTTAATGGCTTCATTTAAGATTGCACAACTTCAAGGCAATTTCAAAATTTGCGCTGGCGCTTGTCCAGCTGTCTTTTGCTTCTGCATTGGCTCACTTGATGTTGGCGATGCTCCTGCATCAGTTGGTATCATCAACCTTCCCTAGGATCCCCCATATGTGCATTGTGCACAACTTTCATTTCCATAGCCCACACATAAGTCCTTCTTCTCATTGTTTGCAAGGATTTCCGAGTTGGTCTCATCAAGTAGCTTTAGATTTACATTTTCATCACTTTGTAAAGAAACAAAATCACACTTAGAATTCTTTATTGCATACATAGTTAGATAACATAGGTAGTAAAAGGACTAAAAAGAGCCACAACTCTTTTCTTTTTGTTGCCACATGGATGACCAATTTGAGCATTTGAATTCTCAGTTAATGTTTTTTTCTTTCATAGCCATTAATCACTTGGGAAAGCATCAGTAATTATTCTCTTTATGTAATGAACTCTTTTTCGTTGTCCTTTTATACATATGTCTCTTCAATAATTAGTCTCTTTATGGACCAAACTCTTTTTGTCCTTTTGGTGATCGAGCATAATTGGGTGCATTGGGGAAACTATCTAAAAGAGTATCAAAAGTATGTGGAGAAAGATGTTACAGTTTTTAAGTGAATGTATTTGAATATAGTGTGAAATACATCATTAGTATCCTTCATAGATTAAAGGAAAATTCAATAGAAAGAGCCCCAACGACATTGAGTTTTCATTTAATCAATTGTTTTTTCATTTTAATAAATTATTAAAGAAAAAAATATATAAATAAGAAAACAGAGCCATACAAAAATGGACACATGTTTCTCTTTGTCATTCTCAGTCTCCACTCACAAGAATAACACTTTCTCATTCCTTTTGCACTTGCATTACAAATAACAAATAAGTAGTTGTATTGCATATGAAAATCCAAGTCCAAACCCAGGGCATCAATGACTTCAAAATCAAGTGGAAACTATTGGGAGTAGTCACCCCATCAAATAAAAAAATTGCATTTGATTTTGTGGTTGGAATGAGATGCCAAGACTGACAATTCTCCCCACTCAATCTTAATCTCAAAACTACAAATTCCCCATACTACTAAAAAATGGTATTCTCATTCTTTATATTACACCCCTACCTAATTTGTTGACACATGTACCCATTGATTTCGATCCCATGACTAATTATTTCTCTCCCTTTTTCCCCATATATATCTCCATCATGTTTTCATCTCCCATATCAAGCTTCTATTTAATCCTTACCTTCCATAAATTACTTATGTATGATCTCAAGTAGTGAGAGGAGGGTATTATGATAGCCCAAAATCTGTTCATAAGTGACTTTGAGGAGCCACTCACAATTCTCTTTATGAGACAGATGACTCAACAAAATCATGGAAAGCATCATTGTAATGATTGATGACATTATCTTTCATAGTATTTTCTTCCTTCTTTGTCCTTAGAATAAGAAGTGTACATCGAGCAACCAAAAGGATTTTAACAGTCATAAAGGTAACATTATGTTTGCAGGTTGAAGAAATCCTTGTATGGTCTGAATCAAGCCCCCAGAGCATGGTACTCAAGGTTGGCCATGTATTTATAGTAGCAAGGGTTCAAGAAAGGAAATGCAGACAATAATCTCTACATAAAGGTAAATCAAGATAACATATCAATAATAGAAGTTTATGTTGATGACATTATCTTTGGAAGTGATGATGAAAGGATGGGTCGTAAGTTTGTTAAAGACATGCATAATGAGTTTGAAATGTATTTTCTTGGTGAGTTGACATTATTTTTGGGACTTCATATATATCACCAAGATATAGGTATATTTATTTCACACACCAAGTATATCAAATAAATGATAAAAAGGTTTGTAATGGAATATTACAATGCCATAAGTACTCTTATGAAAACCAGTTGCAATTTGAGAAAAGAAAATGAATCCAAGGATGCATATCAGAGACTCTACAGATCAATGATTCACAACTTACTCTATGTGACATCATCAAGACTAGATGTGACAAAAGCAATTGGATAGGTAGAAATATTTCAATAAGCACCAAAGGAAATGCATGATATGGTAGTAAAGAGAATATTTAGATATCTTAAAGCAACAAAAGAATATGGGTTATGATATAAAAAAGGTAATGAACTATATTTAGTTGCTTATAAAGATGCAGATTGGGTTGGAAGCATTGACGACAGAAGAAGCACAAGTGGAATATTTTTTTATTTTGTTGAGTGTCTAGTATCCTCTTTATGCAAGAATCAATCATCAGTATCATTGTATACAAAAGAATTAGAATACATTTCCACAGCAATGTGTTGTACTCAAGTTCTCTATATGAAACAAACTTTGCAAGATATATGGGTGGATTAAGATGATCCCATTCTGATACTTTGTGATAACACTAGTGCTATTAGTATATCAAAGAATACGATGATGCATTCCAAGACGAAACACATTCCAATAAAGTATCACTTTCTAAGGGAACAAGATACATATAAGAACGACATGCTAAACTACATTGGGAAAAAATAATAGATTGTGTATATATTCACTAAACCTCTTCTGAGGGAGATTTTTGAGTATATTCTACATAGAATTGGAGTAGTTTCTTCCTCGTAGTGAACTTCATAGCATCAAGGAAAAAAATATAGGGAGAAAGAAGAAGTAAATATGACAACTCATGAAGACTTGGAGTCAATAACTTTTGAATTCTTTACATATATGTCAATGATTTAAACGAGGAAGCACCATGAAAAAAAAGAAAAAAAAAAACAGCAGAATGATTTGAATCTTACAGAGAAGGGGACTAGCCCCAAGGAGAGTTCATACCAAGGGAGAATCCCAATGAGAGTTACCTTTTTTCATTGATGTCAAAGGGAGAGATAATTAGCATATGCAGGGAATCCAACAAAAACATCAGACGTACAAAGATAGAGGGAACGATGGTCATAGGGGGAGCATAGTGTTGTGGTATTTCTTTAGAGTGTTTCCATCAATTCCAAATGGGGATATTGTTGAAATATTGGTTGTCATTGATGTCAACCCTTGAATAATTTAGGAAGCCCAAAAGGTATTTTTATGAAACCCTCAGTTGATCAAGGAAAAAGCACATGAAGGACAATGTAAATGCAGGAAATTCATTCATGGATGGACAATATCTATCATGTCATTTTCAATGATATGTGCTACACCACATGGTTTCTCACGGTTGAGGAGTTATGGCCTTGTAAAGATGGAGGACCCAAAATAATGATCTAGAAGCCCCTATAAGGTAAACGAGTCAACACGTAGTTACAGACCATTCATTAAGGGAAAATTAGTTGCAACAAGAATTTAATGAAGGGTAAAGTGGTTACAACAAGAGAGTATGGGTTAGCCCTAAAATAATGAAAAGGGGTAAAACAATTAAAGGATATCCCCTAAAGGAATTTACTTGGAAAATATGAATAAGATCTCAATAGACTCCTATTAACACCTATTGAGCACACTGAATATCTATGTTGTAAAGTTTTATGGGAAGGTGGTATTGACGGATATGAAGCAGTGAGTCCGAGGCAGTGAATTTCAGTGAAGAGAGAAGTTGCAAGAGATGAAGGGATGTAATTGAGATGATTGTTCTAGGTTTTTCCTAAGGCTATTTGCAAGTTTCAGTGAAGGAATTGCATGGACATCCGCAAGTTGCAATAAAAAAAGAACACAAACATTCACGAGTTATAGTGAAGGAAAATGCAGACTCTCACAGAAGAAAATAAATATGCATCTTGCTGAGGTATTAGGGAACGAACATCCACAAGCCATAGTGGGAAAAAGTGCAAACATCCATGAGTTTACAAAGAACAATGAGTGGATCTATTGAGGAAACTAAAGTTCATAATATATAATCCATCAGGTCAGCTATAGTTTGAGAGGTATGGTTTATTGTGTATGCTAGAGTTTATATTCTACAATAGTCCAACAAAGAAATGTCTTGATAACTCATGAGTATTTGTTTTGAAATACATTATTGTGGATATTGGTATGATGGTTTGAGGCATAAGGGTTTGAGTTCTAACAATTGATGAAGCACAACAAAAATGACATGTTATAGCAGTGACAATGACATATCGGTAACAGGTTGATTGATTCAGTGGTAGTGACAGGTTGTCTACATTTATATTTCTGGGTAGTTTGGATGAGGCAAGGAAAAGGGGTTGTAGCCTCCTTCCAGTTGGTGTTAGAGAATCAGGGAGTTGGATATTTTTTTAGGTTTGAGCCTAAAAAATAGGGGGTTAGAGCCTCCTTCTAGTTGTAGTTGGAAAATAAGGAAGTTGATGCTTCCTATGAATGTATTTTTTCTGACATATAAGAAAATAATTATGTGGTTTTTTCCCGCATTGGGTTTCCACATAAATTTTTGGTTTATTGCGTATTTGTGGTTGCTTATTGTTCATGTTTGACTTATACTCCTGATGATATATTAAATGATAATGTTAAACTGTTGAATAATGTTCATAAAGTTAAATAATACACACTGTGGATAAAAGTTGAAATAAAATGTCCATATTGATTCACACCCCCTCTCAGTATTCCAACAATGTTTTGACATTATCTTGATAAAATATTCAAACATATAAAAATATTATATAATTTAAATATGATTTCATAATTTTATCCTATTAAAAATGAAAAAATATTCATTTTAAATTGATAAATAATCTTTAGAAAGAAACAAAAAAAGGCTTTGAATCCCTCTATTAAAATAAAATATTATTTCTATAACCATTTGAAACCAAAATGATATTAGTATATCCATTTTAAACCATTAAATAGAATCACCAAATCCACCATGAACGATTTTTTAATACACTATTTGTTAGAGTATGGTAATTAATCTCGTTAGTTCGAGAATAGTTTGGTTGACTTAGTCATATAAAGTTGTAGAAGTGTTTTCTTAGTTGGTTTGGTTCTAGAAGTAGCCTATATAGATATTTCTTAAGGATTTCTCAATAATAATGTGTGTATGTTTATGTTGTGAATCAATGAATACAACATAGAGAGGAAGAGCAATGATATTTTCTAGTTCGATTTTCTTAGAGGCTAATTATTTTTTGGATTGATCATATTA
>JASDQU010336592.1:0-12610 GCA_032191745.1 Picea mariana | reverse complement strand
TAAAATATTGAGATAAAATTAGATGATATTAAAATAAAAATAAAAGTTGTTCTGGTAGAGTTAAATTTAAGAAGAACTTGTAGTGTCTTAAAAAATTAGAAGATAAAAGAAAATTAAGATATTATATAAGAAGGTAGTTAACCCTAATCTTGAAGATAAAAAATATCTCTTTGTTTTGATTAGTGTTAAAAAGAGAATTAATATTATTAAAATTATAACTAATTCTCATGAGGTATAGTGTGAGAGTGGGCATTGAACAATCCCCAAAACACAATGGCATGGAAGAATATGTCACATTTGTGACACCAAGAAGGTTGAAGATGAAAATCATTTTCTCATCGAGTGCCTTGGGTATACCCAAATTAGATCTCAATTTCAAAATATGTGTCATAATACCAATCTTCCTAACCTAAGTCATTAAAATAACATGATCTTAGAACACTTATCCTAATGTTTTTTGAACAAAAATAACATTATAAATAAATCTAAGTAATCTCTTACCTTTCTTAATGTTCAATAAACCAATTTTAGAAAATCATTTTTTTAAAATAAGTTTTTTAGTAAAAATAATAATATGTATGGAATTTTTATAATGAATATTATTAATTTATCTAAATAATAAGATAATAAAAGAAAATGTTTTTCTTAAAATTGGATGAAGTATATATATAAATTGGTTAGAAGTGAATGTTTAATTTAATTTTTTTAATTAATTATTTTATTTTTTTTTAAATTAGTGAAATTAATTATATTTAAAAAAATTAAATAAATTTAAATAAAACTGATAATAAACTTTGATTTTTCATTTAAAAAAAATATATAATGTAAGAATTTATAAATTTTAAGTGATAATATCTACTATAATTTTAAAATTTAAGATTTCTAAATATCTAATAACTATATTTTTACAAGGAAAAAAAAAAATTGTTTGTTTACTAGTTTGTCATCGACTATCTTATATTTAGGAGACTATTTACAAGAAATTTTATAATAGATTTTATTTTTAATTTTTTCATTCAAACTTTTTATTTATAATGCTAAGAAAAATTAAATTAGAACTGTGTGGAGTAATGTTTAGAGTAAACACTCCACCAATTGACAAACCCCTTTCTTTATCTATATATATATATATATATATATAAATTTATCAATTAGATTTAGTTCCATGGTTGGGATTAATAATTTTTATTCAAATTCAATTTCAACATGTGATAAGTTTAACTCTAATATCACTTCTAGAATTAAACTCAAACATACTACCCAACCATGAGAATAAAATAATCACACCAAATATTAAAGAAAAAGAGAAAGTGTTAAATATTACTTTATATTTATTATGTAAACTTTTTGGGGAGATTTCATGGGCCCACCGTATTCAACATCACATTAATGAGTATTATATTTTAGCCTAAAGATATCTCTAGCTCATATGTAATATATAAAAAAATTTAACGGAAAGAGAAAGACATGAAATCGTATCCAAACCACCTATCCATTTAAGCAGCGGCACATGCATATGTCTATGTCTATGTAAGAACTTCGGACAAAACACTGCTATTATTGACCGATGGGCCATACGTGTACTCTTTTATATTTACCCCTTATTAATACAATTATTATTTGGCTTCTTTTCTTTTCATTTCATTTTTATCTTTTACGTTGCCATTTTTTCCTTTCACTTAGGCTTCTATGTTTCTAGATTTGGGTTATGTAATGAAATTTCAAAAAATTAAATTACTTAATCAACCTTTCAATCAAAAAAATTGAGAATGGATTTCATATTGCATGATTAAAAGTTTTTCATGTCAATATTTTTATGAAATTGTAAAATTATCTTTATTCATTATTTTTTAAATTTTAATAATTTTAATTTATTATTTAAATTTACATTAATCATATATAGTTTTTATTAAATTTTAAAAAATAATTATTTATTCACTTTATAAAATAATCAATATTAAAAAATACATCATCCACCTTTCACATGGAAAACAACCTTAAATGTTTCCCACTACCGAACTTAGTGGGAGATTTGGTTAAAAAAAATGATGATCGAGCTTGGATTTGCCTTTAAAGTCTACTATGTTCTGTGTACAAAATTATGTTAATTTTATTTTATTATAATCGAGCTTGGCTTTGCCTTTAGAATCTACCGTGTTTTATGTTATGATTATATTAATCAAATTCTCATCGAGATAAATTGTAAAGAAGCTTTAACCCTTCACCAACCATAGTTGACTACTAAAAATCTTATGGCTTAATTCCATGTTAATTGATGGATATACCTTTGAATGAAGCACGTAAAATAGAGAATAATGAGACATCAAGTTAGTCTTTGAGGTGGATTTTTATAGAGCTTTTTTATTTATTAATATATTTATTAATAGGTGGGATAAAAAATTTAAAACAAAAAATTGTATTTTTTATTATTTTAATTTTAATTTAATAAAATTTTGTTATATATATATATATATATATATATATAAAAGAAATGGTGATAATATATTTAATATGTGTTAGATTACACTAAATTAAAAAGAGGGTTTTAAGCTCAATCAAAATAACTTAATCATCAAAGTGTATAGAGTGAAGACCAAGAGCAAAAAACACCAAACCAATTAAAGAGAACTCAAGCATTATCATGAATTAACCCAAAGCACCACAATAGATGTAGAAGTAGATGACCCAAGAGCCACATAGTATCCAATCTACATAGGAAACAAAAATCACCAAAGAGCCAAC
This sequence comes from Picea mariana, assembly GCA_032191745.1. NCBI lineage: Eukaryota > Viridiplantae > Streptophyta > Pinopsida > Pinales > Pinaceae > Picea > Picea mariana. The sequence goes on along the minus strand of JASDQU010336592.1, from coordinate 9,868 downwards.
AAACATAACAAAGAAACCATGGGTCCAAGAGGGTCAAAACCATGTAAAACCTTGCAAAACCACTGAAAATGAAGCAAAAACTATGATAGGTAAAGCCTCATCGAAGAGTAAGAAATCACCTCCACAAGGGAGATGCCATTAGAGGAAAGAGTGAGACCAAACTAAAACCAAAGTAGAACCCTTTATATACAACCAAAAAGAAACCACCACGTCTATTGGCCTTCAAAGTAAGGGAACAATGAAAGATCCAAGGCTACATAAAGGTATAAAACTCACATTGTCTAAGCCTACAAAGAAAGCCAAAGCATTATCACTCCTCTAGGAGAAAATCCATTTACCACAAATAACCCAAACTTACCTCAAATCCCAAGAAGCACAACAAGAAGACTCCACAAGATTTAATGGCAAAAAACACCAAAGGAAAATACAAATTTAGCTACATATACTAAGGTTGCAATGATAATTGAAGGCAAAAGGAGAAAAACATGAGTAGACTAAACCCTAACTTGCATTCTGAGATACTCCAAAAGATTTAGTGACAAAAAACACCTAAGGAAAACACAAGTTTAAGTACATATACTACGGTTGCAATGATAATTGAAGGGAAAAGGAGAAAAACCTACATCATCAATCTTGCTTTTCCTCTCAATCATTAAAAAAAAAAATAGATTTATATTAATAAAACTTTGAACTTTAATTATTAAAAATGCATATTTTAATGTTCTAAAATTTTTCCTCAATTGATATTATTCATTATAAGATTTTCATCATAAACTCTCAAAAGTTAAGAACATTGAGGAATTATCTTGTTATAAAGCTAATAAATTGAAGAATTAGCTTGTTGTAAAGCTAATAAATTAAAAAATATAAATCCCAACATATTATCACTAATGAGTGTTGTCTACTATTAACATGATACTTGATTATTTGCTATTAACATTAACATAATACTTGATTATTTGCAAAATAAGTATGTTAGACTCCTTCCTCCTCTAATTTTTATTACCAAATTTATTTTATTAATTATTTATTTTATTAATTAATAAACTATTAATCACTCAAATACAATTTAAAAAAAAAAAAATATATTATCTATAATATAATTATTGAATTTTTATATTTTCCAAAAAGTATAAAACATTAATAACAATACAACAATTATTATTATTTATTTTATTCCATTCCATTAAATTACATTAAAGATTATTCTATCAGTATTATTTACATCATTACATTATATTATTATTATTCATACCATTACAATGTATCATTAATATTTACACAGTTTTTTATTTTTTTTAAACTGGTAAAAATAACCTCTAAGTGCCATATTTATACGTTTTTCCAGATAAATTTAGGAGATTTAAACTATAACCTCTTCGAACATAACACTTCATATCCTATCCACACTTGACAATTGAGTTGCCCCTAAATTTATTCACACATAATATTATTTAACTTTTTTTTCATTAAAAAAAATCTTAATGTTGATATTTTCGACATAGAATTTAAATTTACATTGTACTGTCCCTGTATGACTCAGTTACTGTTCCGTAAGGACCTGTTCATCTACTGTTTTTTTGTCTTTGTTCGTCACTTTAAATCTTTACAGCTATCACATGTTATTCATATGTATTAAAAAACACTACACATGTAACAAAAAGCATTTTCTCAACCATCCATGGCCGAAATTCGGCCAGCTATATCTACCTTGACAGTTAAACTGAATAAAACATAATCCAATAAGACATACGCCAAAAACCGAAACTAATAAAACTGTGAACAAATGATATTTTGTTTAACAGTTTTATAATTTTCCACCGGATTTCAGAAAAAAACGCACAAGAAAAGTTGCATTGCAGAAAACGAGGCAAGTTACTATACCAGTATTCTACAGATACAGCATCATATAGATGGTTTCCAGGTCGTTTTTGCTATCGGAAAACCTGTAATTTTTTTGGGAAACGCGTATTTTTGAAATCGGTCGCATTTAGCTGTACTTCCAGAAAATGACAGTGAAAGCGATTCAAGAAATTAACGATCAAATCGTTCAAATTTACATGTACTTCAAGAAATTGACAGTCAAAAGTGCCTTTTTTTCCGTTAAAAAGTGGGTCTTAAGCGTAGCCCATGGTAAACGTCGAGTGATGTACGAGTACAGCACAGAGCAACTCCTTTAGTGTGCCATGTGATGGATGAAAACAAGTACCAGATGTCAAATCATGGAAGCTAAGATTGTCGCAATTTTGGGGAAGCCACACCGACGAGGAAGTGAATTTACTGAGATTTAGCGATGCAGTCTGCAGATTTGCGGTGGAAAATTCAAACCCCCGCAAAGCTCGGTTGCGTCAGTCAATTCTATCGTCGGCTTTGGCTCTTCGTTCCATCTTGGAAGTTGCAGAACGTGGGCGGTGGTGAAGAAATCCATTTTTGTGATGGCCCACACCAGAAGACACATACAGAGGCCATGTTTCCCAATAAAATGAGAGTGATACTGATGTATACCTCCAAGTTCCAACTAACCTACCCTGTGCATTGGAAAAAACGATCTCAATAATGGAGATACTTTACTTGGGACGATCTCAAGGAATCCAGCTATATAAATCTGAACAAAATTGCTATTTTTTGTTGTTTAAATTGTGTTTTTGGATTCATAAATGGATTCAGCATGTTGAAAAACCTTTAGCCACTCAAATCTGCAGATCTAACCATTGTTCACCGGATTGCGGACAAAATTAAAAGAAAAAAGTCGTCGGAAAACTCCCCAAAATAGAACGTTTAGACTACTCTTTTGTTATAAGAGGGTAGTTTGATAGTTAGTTCTTTGCAAAGTTATAAGTTTATTGGTAGGTGTTGGCTTGGAGGTTGTTGCCATTAGCCTAAACACATCACAGTTTAAAGTTAACTATCATATATCCTTGTCAAATTCAACTAGTGCAATTGGTTTCTGTGGATGTAGTTTTCTAAAGTGACTAGGTTAGAAACTCGACTAGTTTGGAGGAGACCCATAAAAATCCAACCATGGTAAGGGTTGGCGTGGCCAAGGCAGATGCAATCCTAGGTATTTTGACGACTTATAAACCCTGAATAGTGGTTTCTAATACCACAAACTAACAAATCATGGACAAACTAGCGAATAAAAAAACTATCAAATATTCTTTAAAAAATTATTTTGCAAAGTACATGCCACAAATAAAAGAGTTTGTATTTTGTGATTTTTGGAGGTAGTAGAATTAAACTCAAACATCCTTTTTGTGTTTATAGACCCTTTTTGTTTGGGTATGGGGGAGTTGTGACGTCTTTGGACTCACTAGATGGGTAAATCTCCCCAAATTTGTACCTATGGGTGGGCAAGGCCTTCCAATTGAGATAGAGCAAATTCTAAGAAAGTTAAAACCTTCTCTTCATAAAAAGGAATTTTAACTTTTTTGCATTATTGGAGTAGCAAAAATACAAGTGAAGATGAAAACTCTTTTGAGCATGTTTGATAGGCCATCCAATCATTTTGATCTTTCGAACACTCTCGATAGACCATTAAGATATTTTGAAAGATCTTCTTTCGAATAGACCCAATAGGCCATTGAGTCGTTTTGAAATATACTCTTTCAAATGTGCTCGATAAGTCATCGAGCCACTCCGAAAGATCTTCTTTTGAACATGGCCAATAGGTCATCAAGCCATTTTGTAAGATCTTCTTTTGAACATGCCTAATAGGACTTTGGGCCACTTCGAAATTTTTTCTTTCGAATGTGCTTGATAAGCCATTGGGTCATTTTGAAAGTTCTATATGACTTCAAAAACAAAAACAAATAAATAAAGGCCAAATTCCAATTAAGGGATTTTTGAACTATAAAATGGACTTCCTAAGAGATATAATAAAAAAATATGAGTTATTCATTTTGTGGGGAAAGTATATTTACAAGTCATCTCTTACACCACTATCTATGTAACTATGATTAAGTTAAATTGAAAAGATGTCTAGAAATAAAACTAATATTTTTTTTTTATATTAATGTGACTATAAATAAAAGTACTTTTGAATTTATGAATTAATTTTAATAAGAAATGTAGTACCCATAAAGTAATACTCATATAATATATAATAATGTACTATTTTTTTAATATAACACATGTGATCAACCATACATGTATTAAAAAAAAAACAATAGAGTTTTAGTCTCACTTATAATGTAATATTCCAAAGTAAAACAAAAGTTCCTAAGATCATTTGAAGAACACTTTGAACTTAATACAAAGAGACTCATAAGCTTAAATGGTCCTACACCTATGATGGCATTTCACACCATTGTGTGTGAGTAATTCAAAATGTACATGTGGCCATCACCACTCAAGTTCAATTACATACAATATATCTAATGCACCACAAGAATTCAAGCCAACAAACTCTAAATTAAGTTGGATATTCAATTTGCTTATTTCTGGAACTAAGGGAGTTAGCACAAATTTCCACTTTGCATTCATAGATGCATGCAATTCAGTAATGTAGGACTAAGCATGGAATTATTATACAACTATGACTTTCATTCTAATGCAGTCATGAGCAAAATACAATTTTGTTTTTGAATTATTGATAAGAATTCAAACACAAATATGGAACACTTATCTTTGAAAAAAATGGTCCAAGAAAACTAGTTATTGGCGAGAAATTTTTCACCGAACCATAGAAAATCCTTTATGGATGTCACCTCTAATCCAAGCTATTAGACCATTGTTGATACATTTATCTTCTTCTTTTGCATAAGCCATGCCTTTTTTTTAACCTTTTATGTAAAAATCCCCTATCCATGTGGAAGTGGGAGGAATTTTCCTTCTCAACATCCCAATTCTCCTCTATTATTGCCAACATGCCATATTATTCTTCTCTATTTATGTGTGTTTGCCATGTGTTTGATAATATTCCTATTGAAAAAATTATTATAAATATTTAATATCATTTTTACATAGAAGAATTTGAAATTTGGATGTTTGATAATATTCCTCGTTGAAAAAATTATTGTAAGGATTTACTATCATTTTTACATAGAAGAATTTGGGTTAAGAATATTACAGCTTAATTCATTATAACAATGAAATACTGGGAAGGTAGGGATTTTAATGACGTCTTACCTTAATGGAGTTATAAAAAATAATAGGTATTGTAAAGTGGTGAAAAGGGGCCAAGTGTTTCCAAAATTACTACTTAAGTTTTTCTACAATCCTAATGGTACAAATTTGTAGCAAAGATTATATTAGTCATAGGATATGCTCACTAAGTTAGTGGCTGAAAAGTGATGTACCACTAAGTGACTTTACAACTTGGGTATTTTTAGAGGTGTCATGAAAATCTTTGTGAAACCTCTTTCTTAAAAAATGTTACCTTAAAGATGGAGAGTTTGGATTTCATTGATATTATAAAGCTTAAGATACAGGTAAGGAGGGCATCCCGTGTATCATGATGATTAGAGTGAGATATCGCACTAACAAAAGGAGAAGGCCCAAGCTAGGATGCTTGGAAGAGACTTGGCTCACTTTATTTTTTGGGGAAATTAAGAAAGGAAGGATAAGGACAGGTCATAAAGTTAATATTTTAATGACCTATATTTAATAAGTTAAGACTTTTAAGTGAGTTTGATTGGGATGATTAAAATAGAAAATAATTTTAATTAGAGAAATTAAAAAGTAAGGAACAACAAAGTTGATTTATTATCCCCTTAACATGGGTTATCTAATAGATCTACTTCATGATTAAAAAAACAAATTTGAAAATAAAATGAATGAACAATGATCTTCAATCTAACTAGTTTTATTTTAAACCCAATGAAACCATCAAACAACATGTACGATATTCACCACCTAATTATTTAGTGTGCAAGTAATTGAGAAGAGATGTTATGAGTTTATTTTCCTCTTAAACAAGTAAAATCCTTAATTAAGTTTAAGACTAAATTAATCTAAACTAAACACATATACAACAATATACTTAGGTTTGGAAAAAAGAAAAAAATAAGAATTAGAAAAGAAGGGTTAGAATCTCCTCGGATCCTCTGTATGGGTGTAATGGGGGGACGAAGGGACGATTAGAGTAAAATAGTGGAGGCCATTCAATGTAAGGTGGAATAGGTCCACTATGGTAGTTAGTATGAAATAAATGTAATGTGGTTGCACTGAAGAAGGTCCACTACTTAGTTATGTGGTTGTTATGAGTACGTTCTCTTGAAAGCTATAAATAAGGAGAGAGTCCTCCTTATGAATTATGTGTGGATTATTTTGTATTGGATCCTAGCTCATTGAGGAGTTGCCCTACCTTAAGAGGCAAGTGAACATGAGTGGATTTCTTCCATATAAGGATCATTGTAAATTGTTGCCCTACCTTAAGGGTATTTTGATAAATGAAGTATTGAGTAATTTGTATATCTTGTTTGTGATTCAAGTTTAAGGGTTAAGGATCATAATAGTTGGTATCAAAACTCTTTCTTCGGCCAAAAAAAATAGTTTTTTCTATTTTGTAGGTTTTCAAAGGAAAAAAGAGAGTCATGACACTTGGATTAATTCTTGTAGTTTTCAAAGTAGAATTTGAAGAAACCAATTGTAGAACTAAGTTTTTGTCAAAAAACACCTAAGTTCAAAAAACAAATCAACACAACTAAAGTCTGAAAAGTGGAGATATCAATGATTTGAAATCAACTATTTTAGGGTTTTATAGTGACAATTGTGTGGATTGTGGATCGTATATCTTGTGATAGAGTACTCAAATTAAGGCTAAAATTGTGCTAGAAAGATGTTGAATGGCCATGACATTTTCTTATTGTTATTATAATAGAGATTCTAGTCAGTATTGAGGGAGTTAGGACCATTTCAAAATTTTCACCTCAAACCCTAACATAATTGAAGAATGGTAATGTTAGGGATCATGATATGGGAGGAAAAGGTTAACATATTACAAGATCTAATGGGATTGCATAATACATTTGACATGAATTTAAGGAGAGTTGTACCATTGGCATGACATTCCTATCATCCAAAGTGATTATATGAATGCCATAAATTCTCGATCTGACTTAGAGGGTTTGTGATGAATGGTACATGGACATTTATTTTTCTAGGAAGACAACTACTTTCACCTTCTATTTGATGCCTCTAATCTACTTTATGTAGAAAGCATCATTGAGGGAAATCAAGAGGTTGTTATGACATCGGTGTTTAACTTGCATGTTCTCTAGTGGCAGTGTTCCTTCCAAATCCAAAACCAACCTTTTACAATTCCGTGGATGATTTTTTTTGTGGATTATATTTACTTGGATCCACATGACCATGGTGAGAGCATCATCTTCAACTATTCATCAGAGTCAAGGGTAATCAATTAGGAGCCATCATGAGCATGTGGACATGCGACCCAGGGTTTGGGTGGAGCTTCTTGAACTACTGCAACATTAAGGATAGTACTTGTACATGGGACCTAGCTTATGGATGAGATTCCAAGACTACTTCGGTGTTGCAGTCAATGCTCATACTTGGGACCTAGGTTTATGATGGAGCTTCTTGCACTACTTCATCCTGGTGGCTAGCACTTGTACATGGGACCCAGATTCATTTTCCTACTTCAGCATTATGCTTAACACTTGTCCATGGGACCCTGTTTCCTTGGGATACATTAGCATTACAATCAACGCTCATCAATGGGATGTTGGTTTATACTTGTACCTCCTCACAACAAGCATTGAGGGAAACACTTTTCTAAGGGGGTTGGATGTTGGGATCCTCCCTAGGGGTGTAATGGGGGCGAAGGGCCTATTAGAGTAGTAATATTGGAGGTTATTCAATGTAAGGTGGACTAGGTCCATGCTTGTTATTATTAGATATGGCTTACTATGGTAGTTAGTGTTGAATAATTGTAATGTGGCCACATTAAAGAAGGTCCATTATGTAGTGAGGAGGTTGATATGATTAGGGGGTTCTCTCATTAGCTATAAATAAGGATGGAGACCTCCTTATGGATTATGTGTGGAGTATTTTTTATTGAAGCCTAAGTCCTTAAGAGGTCACCCTACCTTAAGAGGCAAGTGAACAATAATGGATTCCTTTCATAAAAGGATCAATGTAGGGTGTTACCCTACCTTAAGGGTCTTTTGATAAATCAAGAATTGATCATTTTTTGTTTCTTATTTGTGATTCAAGTTTAAGGATTACAAATCATAACAGAATCCCACTTTGTATATGAGATGGTGCTCTTATCCTTATGAAAATAACTAAGAATATATTATCTCCAAATACAATTCGAGATACACAAGTCACACACACAACTAAAGATAAATAAATGAAGTGTGGGTATGTATGACCCAAGTTCCCATAATGAAGAAGGTTACCTCCTCGCTCACAAGCATGTTTTGGAGTTCACTCCGAGGTAGAGATGAACGTTGAATAAAGTGTGATTAGGGACAAAGAAAAATACACCACTAGATGTTGTAGTGTAGCTAAGGGGATAATATGGGGTACCTAGGGAAGTACCCAAGGGGAATAATAATAGAGTTTAATATGTATTGTTATGTATGGAGACTAATTTTAGTAAATAAGGCCTAGTGTAAACAAAATAAATGTGAGAAAGCTTACTAGAAGAAACTGCAATGCATTGATCCAACAAAGGGAAATCTAAGCCAATGAAGGGATGGAAGTACCAACTATAGTGGCCTTTAATAGGTTGGGGTTTGATGGATACCTCATACCTAGGAAAGTATAAGAGTGTGGAAGGTGGAAGGAGATTGCTAGATTGCAAGTGAGCTAGATGTTTGGAAGAGTTTTGATATGAATGAGATCAATTAGGTATCCTTAATAATGAGCAAGGGAGCACATAAATAAAATAGGGAACACTTGTATGGAATAGATAACCATTGCATTCATTATTGGAAGGGTATTCTCTCCATAATTTTGAACCCACGACATTTTTACCATTTTCACCAGGACGACCAAAGCCAAACTAGAATGGACGATGAAAAAACAAAGCTCTAATTTGTAGGTAAATGCAAATTGTGGGCCACAAGCATGATATAAATAGAAAAAGTAGTGATTTGGAGCATTTCTATGGAACACCCAAGTGAATGGAAATTTGACTAAGTGAACTCCTCAAAGAGCGTTCCCAAATGGATTAGGGACTGAAGACCCAAGTGAGACTTTTTAACTCATTGAAGGACCATTAACTGCATCCATTCAATAAGGGAATGACCCAAATGAATTGGCTAAAGGGTACACTAGAGACAAACGTATGACCAAAGGTTAAAAGACCAAATTCTAGGCTATGGGACCATAACAAGGTGCTAAACATCAAATGGGAGAGCATAATCACACATCTAGACAATAGTAGTGGGACTCAAAAGGGAAGCTTAGGATATGTAAGTCATCCCTCAAATGCATTGGAGGACCTTCATGTCATCATATGCATGTTGGGCATTGTTAATACAAAGTGAAAATTCTACATGAGATTATCGAAAGGGATATGTTTCTGGTCATTAAAAAGTGCCAAAACCATACACTACATTCTTCTAACCAATAGAAGATGATATGTACTAACAAGCAACTAGAAGATGGTTGTGCATTGGTTAACTGGAGGATTTAGAAGAAATATACCATGCACTCGGTGCTTCATCTCCACGGAGGTGCTCAAAGCAAAAGGATGACTTCCTCTAGAGTTCTAAAAGTTTATCACTTAATGGGATGTGAAAAGTAAAAAACCTCTTTTAAGATAACCCATTTCATTCAAACAACACCTCAAGTAGCATTTATTGTTGGCTTATCTTCAACAAACTTTCCTCCACTTTTTAAGAAATGCCCATATCCCATCTTATTGCATGGAGAAGACAACATCAATTTGGACTTT
>JASDQU010336591.1:0-12693 GCA_032191745.1 Picea mariana | reverse complement strand
ATACACCTCATCAGTAAGTTTATCGACCTTACTAAGCCAGATTGCCAAACGTATGAAGATGTCCTTCAAAACCTCATGGTAACCTTACACCACAAAGGATTCACTACAAAGGATTCACCACTGAGATTGTAGAAGATATTAGGAGGGCTTATCATGATCAATACCAATAATCCTCTGATATAAGAAACGAGGTTTATGAAAACCATTATCAACCCCTTGAAGAGGAGCAAGATCTCTCCCATAATCCAATAGAATGCAATGAAGATGTAACCATAAACGTGAACTATGAGGATGAAGCACCAGTAATCACTCCCCAGTCTGATGAATCTCTTCAAGTTCCTGTCACTCCTGCACAAGATGAAGAGAATGAGGTAAGTCATTTTGATTCTTTTGATGATACCTTGTTCTATGACTTAGAGAACGAAGAAGGGGCGGAACCCTTGGACAAGCTAGATCCCCTATGTCTCAAGACTGAAGATATAGAGGCAAATCTTCCACCTGAGGATGCTATCCAAATACTTGAAGCTCTTGCATAGGAAGGATTAAGCGAGGTAAATTGTTCCCCCTTCCAAGTTTTTAGTGATTTTTTGCCTTAGGACATAGAGAGTAGAGAAGTATTGGATGTTTTGACTCCTCCATGTTATGATATTGATACTGACATAGCTGATTTTAACGAGTTCATACATGTTGGAAGACGTAGGTGGGATGCATTTAGTTATGATACAGATCCCATCTATGACATAAAAGGTCATCCCCAAGTGTTTCCTTCGCAATTGTCACAACAAGCTCCTGAACAGTGGCAACAGGGAGATGAGATTTTTACTAACTCTCAACAAACACCCAAGGTTGACCAAGTACAACATTTCACTGATGATTTTCGGTCTTACCATGAGGCCTTTGATGAGTACTCCTCTGAGCACTTAAATTTACCCTGTGAAGATGACTATCAACTGCCACTATGCTCAGATTTTGATAGGAGTAAAATATTTGATTGCCTAAAGAAGGATTCTCATGACTTTTCACTCCAGCCACCTTTCGTTACTTTACCTAGCTTTTCCATTAAAAGTATAGTTGGAAAGTACCTTTTTTATGTTGAGTTTCCTCCTAGGCAAACCCTAGACTCCAAAGGTTGGTTGGGTACTGTGTGTTTCAGTCAGTTTTTCAACTTTCCCTTTTTAGTTTGCCAGTCATCTGCTACATATTTGTTGATCCCTTCTTTGACTTCAGGGCGTGAGGATGTCCTAGGTAACCAGTTTGCAGGTCCTTTGAGTCAGTTTTCTAAGCCTTGCATTTTTCATGACCCTTTCTTGAAGTGGATTGAGTACTTTCCTCAGAGATGGACTTGGCAGGATTTTATCCCTCCCACCCACCTCCATGAGTTAGATTCTGACTTTTCTGATGATATGATATACATTGTAACTCATGACATTTTTGTTCTTGACCTATCATTGTTCTGGTTTACGATGAAGCACAAACGCAGGTTTCGAGGAATGTTGTTGGGTTGGTTTCAATGGTTGTTTGACTACACCAACATGCAACCAATAGGTAAGTACAGGTAAGTATTTCACTTTCTATTTGCATTTATGATTGCTCTATATACAAATATGTTGTGTTTGTGGGGTGGAAATACCACCCCACCTTTGTTGCTAATGTTTCTTTTCAAGTGTGAGCAGGTCTATAGGTTTATGCCAAAGATGTTGAGGTTCTCATGCGCTCTACAATTAGAACATCTCCTCGCGTTGGAGCCAGATGTTATCCCCATTTTCTAGGGATAACTAAGAGATCATGTCTCGAGGCCCACAGGTCCTAGACATGGAGTACCGAGAGCAAGATTGACCTGAGCATGGCCCTGGAGGGCCCATCCCTCTTCTTCTTCACCAGATTTGTCTTATCAGTAGCAAAAACATCCATCACCATCGGTTTGGACTTGCATCAGAAAAGACTCTTGCTCCATGAGGTAATTGGTCCAGGTATCATGGTATGTGTCATGTTTGATCATTATAACCCTCTTATATATGCATCAGGTTGCTTACATTTCTGATAACTACTTGGATCTTACACTAACCTACTTGACCATTGTTGGGGGGATTAACGGGGTGCCCTAGCAAGCTTGTATCCATGGGTTTTGGTTAGCCACCAAGGGGGATTTGAAGAGCCATCGTATGCTCCTGCCATACTACCACTTTACATCTTATCTCCCATAGATCCATCCCATTCCCCTAGTCCAGACATTAGGATGACCTTTGACGGGTTACACTTTGTCCTGTGGGAAGAAGGGGCTAAAGGCCCAGGGGATAAAAGAAGTTGGTAAAAGATAAAATCCATGGGAAATAAACCTAGAGATTCTTCACCCAGGGATTACCGAGAAGGCAATAAAAGGCCTATTGATAAGAAACAAAAGGGACCCGAAGAAAATAACAAAAACAAGACCTAACCAAGAGGATGGGAGGTCTCATCATGAGCCAGCCCATTATGTTCATAGGTATCTAGTAGTATGACATTTCCATTATCTGGTCACCACGCTAGGGAAATGACCTTTGATTGCATGGCCAAGGGAAAGGGGGTCTCATCACAAGCCAGCCTTATCATTTCTGTGAAAATACCAGTGGGTAACACTGTCATCTCTGGTCACCATGCCAAGGCAGTGTCCTCTGGTCAGACCTTGAAGAAAAAAGGAAGAAAAAGGAATAAATAAAGAATAAAGGCAATAAAGGAGCTTGGAAAAAGTGCATCCATGATGGGTACAACTCACCTCCTACAAAGGCACCCACGGACAACACCTACCCCTGGTCTTCACTATGACTGGACATCCCTAGACCATATCACTTCATGAACATGGCTTGAATGATCTTCTGTGGAAGCTTTCCTTTTCTTATGGATGCTGGCCCAATAGGTTATTCTGTTTGTTTCTTAAACTTTGTATAGTAGATCAGTGTAATGTCTTTGAGAACTTAAAGGATATGCCAGGGGTTTTATGCATGTATTTGATAAATTTAATGATGAAATATGATTGACATTGCTATGATCCCGAGGACTGATGAGCCCATGGAGGGAAAAGTTTTTGATGTGCAGGACTATACCTGGTGGGAAGGTACCAGTGGACTGGTACACATGGGGATATGATTAGCTCAGACCTCCATGGGGCTGAAGAGCCCATCAGATGGTTGCTGGGATGGCAGAGACATAACAACCTTATGATGAGACATTGCATGAGAAGGAAGAAGGACATTCCACCCAGGACACTTTGGTAGAGCCCGGCCTAGGGGGGATCACCTACTATAGATGGAACGTTTTCCTTTGATGGAAAAGACATCACCTGAGAGAGATGGATGTTGTCTGGAGCATGTGGCAGTGTGATGAGGTCATTTGGCACGTGTGGCAGCTTGGAGGAGCCCTAAAAGGGCCAACATTTGGTTTTTGGATGCTGTATTTTCCCAAAAAGGGCCAACGTCTCCCTCAGAAGGGCTTGACGTCCCTCTTTTTTCTCATATTATGAAATTTTTCTAGTAGTTAATGTAAAAATTATTTAAATCTTATAGTTAGCCTTGTCGGCTTAATCTCTTACATTTTCTATTATATTGCTATTATATTGCTGAATCTTGAAACCCTAGGTAGCAAGCACACTAGTAGGTCATTGCAATATGTCCCCATGCTTGAGAAACAATTTTAGCCATTGATAAAGGAAGATATAGCCTAGCCATTGCTACACTTATCCTCCCTTATCTGAGTTAGCATTAAAGGTATAGGTTGAAGAAAGGAGACGTCCTAGGCCTATTTAACTCTACACCTAGGGTTTTAACCTTTTAGGGTTTGAGAAGCCTTGCTCCTGCAACAATTTTCTCCCTTAGATCTGTACTTTGAAGCTAGCCATTTTGACAAGAGCATTTAGAGAAAGAGGAAGGAGCATGAGGCCTTGCTTAAGAAACACCAGAATGAGCCTCCTTCCCTTAGGGTTTTGATTCTAGGGCCCTTCCATTGCAGCACCATAGAACCTAACCTTCTAGTCTTTAAATTTTAAATCCTCCTGAGATCTTTTTCCCTTAATTTGACTCCATTAACCCTAAGGCATTGATATTCTTTCCAATGTTGAGCTTGAAGTGTTCAAATTCATCTTTCAAACTTTCAAAATTTGAAACCCTAACTAACCCTAACGCCACTAGCTAGGGATAACGTCATACTTGACACAACAACCCTTCTAACTCATCAATTAATGATGACGTCAGGCCTTTATTGAGATAATTTTGATTGATAATACTATTGGCTTGGTCATCTGTGATACATATTGATGAATTAGTGATATTTCATTGGATAATTAGTAAAACATTGACCTCATCTTATCTGTTTTATTGCTTATTAAATGAAATCAAATAGTCAAGAAGTATTAACCTTTTGAATTATAGCTTGAAAATATACATATAGTGTTGTTATTGTCTTGTTTCGGGCAGGTGTTCTCAACAGGGACTTCACTTCTTTATTGGCTGATTAGCCAGAATATCTGATACTGGTGGTAACCTACGAGGAGGGATAAACTTATTTCTTGACCTTATATTCTTTGCCTATTCAAACCCCAGGTTACTGGGGACGTCTCCCCTGGGCTAAGCTCCCTAAACAGAAAGAGCCCCCCATCGAGGTGACATTGGGTGGGGTGGTTCCTATTATGTCAGTTTGACCCTTATCTTTAGCCTTGTAACCCAAAATACAAACTGCATGATAACACCCCCAATGAAGGGTCAAGTCTGGAGAAGGACAATTGATCAATGGTCACGATTCGACCCTCATGTGGAAACAACAAGAGCCGAAAAACTATAGCAACCACTACTTGCATGGCATAGGTCCAACTCCTACCTAACAAGAGATTGTAGTCAAGGGATGCATCGACTACTTCTACCTCGACGTACATGGTCTTACCTCCTAACTGCATGGGGAAAGAAGAGATAATGCCATGTAGTCAGAATGAATGACCGTCAAAAGTAGTAAGAAGAGTAGATGACGGAGACAAAACGGGTTGGCCAATGGCCTTCCAACATGCCAACTACATGATGCATGTCAAGGCACCCATAATAAAAATAACATAAATGAATACAGATTATTAACAGGTTCTTAACAAAAAATAATAGAGATACAGTAAAACCAGTTTTCTATTCAATAAAGAAATAAGCTGGAAACTATAAAATGTAGTGGAAACAAGCTTGTTGGAATGGTGGTGGCTTATCTCTGAGAAGAGATGTGACAGCTGCGCTCATTCGCAAGAATATGATTACAATGAGGCTCTCAAGGCCTTTTTACAATAAAAAAGAGTTTCCTAAACATCCAAAAACCTAACCCTAGGAGATGAAGCACCAAAAGTCATGTCGGCCCCGTTTGGGTAAGTCAGTACATCAACTACCTAGGGTCATAACGTTTGCATACGATCTCCATTTTAGGCATATGATAGCATTGAAAATATCTAAGTGAGGTCTACAATAGTTGCATGAAATTTTGCAACCACAACATACCCCAAAAAACGTCGTTTAGCGCCTCAAAACGGCTCCAGAAGTTCAGGACCCGAAAAACTGCTAAAAATAGTAAATTATCAACATTGCTAGAAAGTTGTTTTGAGCCAGCTAGAAAAGGTGGGTGGCCACCGATATCCACCTAGATCAAACCGTGTGGAAAATGTTTTGAGTAAAATTTTTCGTGGGGTAAGCCACTACTATCTGAAATGCTACGTGGTAAGGGAGACGAGGTTTTAAGTTGGTTGTATCCAGCATGATTGTACCCGGATTACAAGTCTCAACAGATTCTAAAGAGACTAACAAATATCTCCTCTGGGAAGGGTAACTCTGGAGGACCTCCAAAGAGGACATCGCACAAGGGGTTTGAGATAAATCCTCCACCACATAATAGTTTTGGGCAGCCCTTGAGTTTGGGTTATGAGAAGCTTTCTTGAGCGCACCTTTTGGGATGCGTGTCATTGTTTCGCCCAAATTATTCTCGATCTGGAGAGGAAGAGATGGGATTTCATCTTCTTTGCCTTTCTCAAAGGAGCTTTTCTTACTGTAGTCATTTTCTCTAGTGGATATAAAAGAATCACCTTTCATCATATACACATTCGTAGATGTAGAATTGTTCAAAGACGGAGAGGGTCCTTGACTACCCCCTTTCGCGCTTGTGGAGGCTTGGGTTAGGTTTTTCCCATGCTGGAAAGGATTATTTAACACAACAGGTTGTTGCTGTGACACAAAATTTTGGGCCTCTACAAGCCGAGGGCACTGGTGGGTCGGCTGGTCCTCCACGCATAGGTTACACAGATAATGTGCCTTCCATTTTTCAGTGTTGCCCCTACCAGCATTATTAGTGGGTTTCTTATCCCCTTTAACCTTCTTATGTTGTTTTTTCTTTCCATCAAGCTATTGGGTGGCCTTTGGATTTGTCAACTGCACATTGTGTACATCCGACGTTTGGGTAGGGGGAGCAACCAAAACAGTAGTTTGGTTGGCCATTGTGTGTTGTATAGACAATTGCTGCAATTGTTTTGTCAGTTGTTTAGTAGGCTTGGTTTGTGTTGAACTTACAATACCATTGGCATGTGCTCCAGCTCTCTATCTAGTTTTATCAAGTATGGATCGTGGTTCATCTGGAAAAATCTCGTATAATAGACCACACTAAGAATAAATGAGCTCAAGCTGTTGAGCTCTCATGATGGCATCTTCTTCAGAAAAAAATGCCCGATGTTGCGATGTCTTTGGATAGCTAGGGGACCAATGACTTAAGGAACCACTCAAGTAGGAATGTTGGTGGGACTAGGACCTTAATCAAACTTTTCCAGCATCTCCATTCTTGGATGTGATCAGAGATATGGTTTTCTTTAGTCTCATTGAAATTGGCCAGCAATTCTGTGTCGACATCGTATTTCACAGGTAATTGGAAATGGTTTAGGAATTCCATTGCCAATTCATCGAAGGAAGAATATCTTGAGCAGTCAAGCTCGATGTACCATTTCGCAGCACTCCCAATGAGAGTGCATTAAAATAATCACAATTGTATGGATTCATCTTTCAATAATTAGATGAGCACCAAATATGGAAGGTGGTCACATGATCCCCTAGATCTTCATTAGGCTTGGCTTCAAATTTTGGTATGTCTGAAGGCAATTTCGTCGATATAGGGGGCCAACATGGATCATGACAGATGGGTTCATTCAAAAATCTTTTCAAGTCTCGAAAATGTAAGGTTGTCAAGAAGGGAAACTTTGGTTGGTGTTTCTGATAACCATGGAAAATGGTGCCTAGAGTTTGACTCGCACTAGGTTTCCAGGAAAAGTTGGGTTGGAAGTAGGGGTTCTGGTAAAAATGATGGCCATGACTAGCGTACATGTTTTATGTGTGAGGAGACATCATCGGCTAATTCCTGAAATAGGACATAGATGGTTGGGCGTACATTACATTCAGAGGAATTTGGGAAGGGTTTCTCCATGTCGATCCCATGGGCATAGGCATAGCACCTTGTCCGAGGTTCCATTGGTTGTGAAAAGAATTGCCCCAGATCAGCATTCCTGACGAGGGAACTGATCCTTGCCAAGAATTCCAAGGTCCTGATGTGGAAGAAGTTCCTGGGTTTTCCCCCTGTGTAAGAATATAACCCTACATAGGGTTAGTTTGGCCATAACCCGGGTTTTCCCCGGTCGGGAAAGAATCTAATGAGAAAACGTTGTTACCAAATGCACCAAACGAATAAAACGGTGTCGACCCTACTAGCATATGATGAGAAGGTGGTCCTTGACTCCCTACTTCAAGTGAACTATGGTGTGTGTTTGGCCCAGCGGATTGTTGGTGGGTACCTCCAAGTGAAGGGGATGAAGGAGGTATATGACCTCCCCCGTAAGGGAAAGCATTAAAAGGAGTTGAAGTGCCCCATATGGGTCCTTGCAGAGGAGCATTAGAGCTCCCTACCCCTAGACCTAAAGTTTGTAAACTGGAGTAAGATAGTACAGGGCTGGTACCTGTCCTAGGCATCCCGTATGAGAACAGAGGGCCTGTCGCACTCTACATGAAAGGAGTAGTGGCCGTCTCCAGAGATGGGATTAGAACACTGCTTGAGGTAGAGGTAGTCGAGACCATGGTGGCTCGAACCGACGACGGTGGGGTAGGAGGTGGAACACTCCTTGTGATGAAAATCGTGACAGGAATATCGGGATTCCCAGAAGAAGACAAAAGATTTTCCTCCATTACCATCTGCTTTAAAGGTGTGGAAAGCTATTTTAACAGAGGTTGGTCAGGTGTGATTTTCGGTGACCCAGTCACTTCAAAAGACCCTTGTTGGTCTAGCTTTCTCCTTAGCGGTGGTGGGGGTGGCTCCAGTGTAACTGGTGGCAGGCCAAGAAGCCTTCATGACTGGTGGAGCTCATGATCCTCCACTATGTGAGAAGATCCAAGACATAGTAGGGCTTTCTATTCGTTCAAAAGCAACACACACTAGAAAATTTCCTACAAGATAAAACAAGCAAACACTAAACTAGTTGGAAGAACAGTTACAACAACCAACACTAGAGCAACTTACCGGTGCAAGTGCAACTCGAACAAGGAAGCACCCTTCAGTTATACTCTACAAAGCGTGGCCTGATGTCTATCCTAGGTGTTGCGGTATACCCCCACAGTCACCTGTGTATGTCTCTAAAAAAGATAGGAAACTAAGTTTCTAGTGCGTGAACAGTCACCAAGCGGGTATAGTCAACAGTTGGGTAGACCACAATGAGTAGGGTATCGAGCCTGAAACTTGTCAAGGGTATCGAAAGGAATTGGTCTGGAAGACAACAGAGGACCTTGAATAGATTTGAGACCCATGAAGCTCTGTGGAAAATGCAATCAATGGAATCCCAAGACAAGCCCTCTATATGTGTTCTCCACTACGATTGGTCTAGCTTTGGAGGGTTATCTTTGCTACCTTTTTGCATGCAACCTTGTGTTTAGCCCCTATGTTAGAGGGGTGTCCTGGATAACTTTCATGATACTGGACTCTTAACACTCCCTAGTTCAGACTCCAATGTTTGATTGGATGGCCTTGAAGAGTTTCCTGTCCAACCTAATTCAAGGCCCTAACCCTAAACTAGTTGGTTGACCCTAAAAACATAAAAAGTCTATTTAATTTTATATTTAGCATTAATTTTATGGCTTGTCTTAAGTCAAAGGTTATGATAGTGAAACTAGTGATGTTTGAAAGATGAAAGAAAAGATAAACACAAAGTTGGAAACAAAACACTTCTTGACAACTTCATATTTTCTCTTTTAAATTCTTTAACCAACTTTTCAAAAATAAAATTTCTAAGATCTTTGAACAGCAAACTCAAAATAGGATTTCACTCGACTACGAGCTACTTATCGTCTAAGTAAACTATCAAGAACTTATGAAAGCAAAGACTTTTTCTAGTTACTAATGCAAACTAACAACTATTTAACCAAACAAAGAAATAAAAGTTTTTTTTTTATTTGAATGCTCACAAAGAAAAAGGAAAAATATCAACAAGTAAAGACCATGACAACCTCTGGTCTAAGCACAGATCACAAAGATTCACTCTAAAAATAACACACAAGCAAATTAAAAAGGACTCTCACACTTGTCTAAATACCCTATAAAAGGAAAAATTTAAGGAAACTTCTTAATGAAAAAGGAAGCTATTGTTGCGATCAAACCTAAGCTACTGACTGCTATGACAAAGACCAAAAAACCTAAGAGGGATAAACTCTTGACAAAGAAAAGGATGAATGCCTCTCCTTAAACAAAATTTTTCTCAACATGACGTTGCTGACAGTTCAATAGCCAACGTGTGCATGTGAGTTGTGTAACGTCAAGGAGCGTGTACATGTGTGCAGACCTTATTTAGGCCATGTGTACTTCTAAAACTCTCAAAAATGAAAAGACAAACAATTAGGCACTGGCAGAGACTACTGGTATTGAGGACCATAATCTCTCGAAGACTCAGAAACTCACTTTGACAGAAAAAACAAAACAATTCAAACAAAAATTCATAGAACAAACGAATCTGAGGTGGAACCTAAGCTATAGATTGCAAACAACAAAGACTAGAATGAGTTTAAGAAAACCCCTGAGAATGATTACTTCTGATAGGGGAGAGGATGATTGCCTCCCTAAATGAAATTTTTTGGAATCATACACGTGACTGACACTTCCTCAGCTAGCATGTACACATGGGTTGTGTGAAGGTAGGGCATGGGTACATGTGTGCATACCTTATACAGGCCACATGTACCTCTGTGGGTCCTGTAAAAAAAAAAATTGAAGTCAAGCAAAGATACAAAGATAACTGGTATGGAAGACTAGAATCTCTGTTAGCTCAAACTTTTGCAAAAACTTTAAAAACAAGAAATTAAACAAGTTTTTAAAAATACCCAAGAAAAAATATTCCCAGAAACCCTAGAGTCCCCTAGTATGGTCGCCAATTATGTTGTGAGTGGGAAATCCCTCTACGGACTAGAACTTAGGGTTTTATCATGCCTGCAGAAAAGACTTAAAGATTCCTACTTTTTACCACCATCCCGGACCTAATCCCCATTATTATTAAGCAAATATATAATTAAGAAGATCAAGTGAACATACCTTATTTCTAGCATTTGATATCGATCCCTCTTAATGCTTGGTCACTCTTTGACTGCAACTCTCCTCCCAAGGATGACCTGCATTCAAAAAAGACAAACAAATAAGTCCACATGCATTTGATCTACATATTAATGGGTTAGAGATTTAATCAACATGTATGCAATAAACAATGAAAACCTCATATGGTGGTGTTGGAGCCGGAGGTCACTCCTGGATTGCTAGCAGGAGCAGAGCCTGACGCCCATCAGTTTAATGTCACGATTTGTTTAAAGGGTGATCAAATGGAGGAAAACTCAGAACAACATCGTGTCAACTCAGAAACCAGACCAGGCATGCATGAACGAGTGAGGTCTTGATAAAATCCAAACAATGAGTCGTAGTAAAAGGGTGAGTAGGTGGAAGACTTACGCAAGAAGGGTGAAAGGTCTATCACAGACATCAAGTTCGTAACAGACTAGAGGAGAAAGCATTCGAACACAAAGTCTCTTTATATTCAAACATGGAGAACTAGAGAATACATAAATGTCACAACAAATCCTTTATCATAACACAAATGCAGCAATCCACCCGAATCATTCGACTGTGAACTCTCCGGCACGAGACGAAACATAGATGGAAAAAGGAGAACTGTTTGTTATAAACCAAGAAATCTCAAACACAGAGGCATAACCAGGAAACCAGAATGTTTGCTGAAACTTTACAGTCGGGAGCTTAGCTCTACCATCGATAGATACAAAAATGGCAAAAATGTCTACATATACTCAAAAAAACAACAGCAGCGGAACCGAGAAACTGCACTGAAAGCTTTGCGTCTGCATGGCTTCTGACACTCTGCAGCCGCAATCTTTGAATAATCGTGCATATTATGGCAGACGCGATCGATCTTCTGACAGTTACATCGGTGAATCGACGTGCTTTTAATTCATTGAAGGATGTCCCCATTATGGCGGAGACGATGTATAACGACCACCAACCACCTTAATAACTGCTTCTTGGGATCAAGGACGGCCTGGCCAACTCAGCACCTTGGGCTATGGAAGACTTCTCGCACTGCCACCTGAAATAACTGAACAACTTGAGGGACAGGCATGGAGGCCAACGCGGAGGATCAGGCGCATGACGGGGGTGGTGACGTCGGATTATGGGAACGAGAGGGAAATGGCATGATGTGGGGAGAGTGACAGAGGAGGGCCCATGGTGGAAGAAAACAGGTGGACAGGAGGAAGACGGGAGATAATGAAATTTCTTTTTGGCGAGAGGCTGACGTGGAAAGGAGCAGGACACGTGGCAAGTAACGAGTGGGTGGTGAGAAGAAGGTAAGACCACGTGGACCAAAGAGGAGAGGTGAATGGATGACACACGACAGTAGTGGAAAGGCGGAAGGGAGGATGAAATGATGGGAGGAGGGCCCACACTGGTTAAGCACAGGGCTGCTGAGAAGGGTGGGGCTGCACAAGCACCATTGATCTGAGCACCTCGATCATGGCCGTCGGGAAGCTGCATATGGGATTCCGAACCCCCCCCCTCCGCTTAAAGGTAGAAAGGCGGGGGGGGGGTCCANNNNCCCCTGCTTAAAGGTAGAAAGGCAAGCGGGGTCCGGAATCCAACACGTGCTGTTGATCCGGGCGCGTGAATCTGGACCGCTCAGACTTGCTCGTTGCTTACCATGGGTGCATTATCGCCCAAAACTTAGGACAAATGGGTTTTTAACCCCTTCTTTTGCTATCTAATCCCCTCAACAAGAAATATCGCTAACATTTGGCTCCATGGGGTATAGAGTCGTCCTTGTGATGCTCTAAGAACTCTTTTGCATACTTAGTGCCTTTTGTTAACTCCCAAAGTAAAACCGTCCTTTCGGTTGAACTTTGTAGAGGATATTCTAAGCTATTGGTTGCATGCTCAGCTAGTTTCTGTTTTCAGAGTTCAATAAAATTGTTGATACTTGGTTTTAATCCAAAGTGGAAAAAGCAACTTTCGGTGGTTTGGGCGAGCCCCCGGCGTGCTCATTAACCACCGAAAACGTTTGACTTCGTCAGCAAAATGGTCGATTTGAAATACAAAGCAACCACCGAAAAGGTTTGGTCGAGCAAAAAGAAAGCT
>JASDQU010336587.1:1368-12610 GCA_032191745.1 Picea mariana | reverse complement strand
CCCCCATCGAGGTGACAGTGGGTGGGGAAGCTCCTGTTACGTCGGTTTCAAAGCCTTGACTCAAGCTATCTAAGCCTCTCCTACAAACCGTGCGATAACACCTCTCTAACCCATGTGAAGTAGATGAAGTGGTTATGGATCAAGACTCACTGGGCATGGGGTTCATGACATACAAGGAGTTGTAGTGTCTCATTCACGGGTGCCTTTGTAGAGGGTGTGTGGCACCTTCATTTGCAATGCACTTTTTCCAAGTCCATCCTCTTGCCATTATTTGTTTCTTTCATGTTTTAAAGGACAATTTGAAGGCCATTGTCCTGGCATGGTGTCCAGATAATGACAGTGTCACTCACAAATACCTTGCAGAAATGAGAAGGTTGGATCATGATGAGACTCCTTTCTCTCAGTTGTGCAACTGAGAGGCACTACCCTGGCTTGGTGGCCAGATAATGGTAATTTCATACCGCTATATACCCATGATCATGATAGGTCGATTCGTGATGATACCTCCTATCCTCCAACTAACCCCCTAAGCATTCACTATCATTTATTCTTGTGGGCCCCCTTTTTCTTACAGAGAAGCATTTCATTACTTTCTTGGGGGATCCCTGTGAGAAGCATCTGAACGGTTTATATATGGGATTTTATCTTTTTAGCCAACAACAATCCCTTTGGGCTTTCAACCCCTTCTTCCCATGGAATGAGGGACAAACCCTTCTTGGGTCAATACGCCTTAACATACCAAGGGACAAGGAAATGGGTGGTTTTAGGTGATGAAAAGTGGCAAGTATGGCTAGGAACGATACGATGGCTCTTCAAGAGAGTTCCTAGTAGAAAACCCATTCCCGAGGAAGACCACTTACTAGGGAGCAATTTCAACCACCAAGGTGAAACGAGGCAAAAGGCATAATATCCAAGCATATGTCATGAAATCTAAAGCAGTCTAAGATACAACATACTCAAAATGCCTCAAATATTGAAATGACGTTCACCATAATACCTGAAATGTACCTCATGGAGAAAGACTCAGTGCCTCTCGAAACCCAGCTGGTGTGGTGGATGTTATTTGAAAATCCTGACCTCTGTGGTTGTGAGAAGGGTCTCCATTTGTGCAAGTGGATACTGTTGGTCATGTAGTCTCTCGGTACTCTATATCTGCAACCTGAGGGCCTCGAGACATGATCTCCTTAGTTATCACACAAAATGGGTATAACATATACTAAATATCATTTTATTGGAAAGCTTGTAAACAATGGAGAAATCTACTTGGAATATTGTAAATAAAAATACCAATTGGCTGACATACTTACAAAGTCAGTGGAAAAATATGTGTTTGAGTTTCATAAACAAAATTTAGGTGTTGTCAATGTTGAAGAATTTAGAAATAGTAATTAAGGGGGAGTGTTAGAATATAATTACTCCCATTAGCTAATTTTGGAGAGTTCTAGAAAAGTTTCAGTTAGATCCAGTTAGTTGAAGAAAACTCTGTAAGAATTGAGTTCTCAAGCTCTATTATTAGTAAACTTTGTGTATTTATATTTTCCTTCAGAAGCAATGAAAGAATCAAGATTGAGAGTTGCAACTCTTGTGTTTGGTTTTTGTATTTGTGCATGAGTTCATATAGTTGTAGATGTTAGTAATTCTCCCATCCCTTCTTCACAATGAAAGCTAATAATTTCAAGAAAATGAGAACTATCGACATGAACCACTGGTTTAACAAAGTCTTTGAAAGGTACTGAAGAATTGTTAATGTGAGAACTATATGAACTATGAAAAAGATATCATGGAAGTTGTCCACTTTGTAAACTATTTGGATGAAAATAATGTTGCAATTTTTTCTGATTTCTTTTGATCTTTTCATTTTTTTTAATACATTGTAGGTCATTGTGTTTTCGAGTTTTTCCAAAATGTTAAGATTCGAGTTTATGCTTGTCGAGTTTTGCCAATTTTTTCTTAATTTTTCTGATTTTCAGAGTCGATAACTAGTGCCAATTTTTTGCTAATTCCAAGTTCAATTAATTCAATTTGGTTTATTTGAATCATAGCTAATTATCATTCTAGTGCGAAACTATAACCTAAGTCACCTAATTTGTGTTCAATGACCATCAAATTAAAAAAAAAATATGGCCAAAAAGATGTGATAAAATTCGACATCAAGGTGGAGGAAATATATAATTCTGAATTTAAATTTAATCCAAATTTAAATGAATTTAATTGTCGAATTTTGAACTTAAACCAATTTAATCAAATTTTGAATTTAGAAGAATTTAATGCCAAACTTCAAAAAAATTATTTGGTTTCCTTGAAATTCACTGAAATTTGAATTGCAAGGATTAAATTCGGAGAACGAAATAATTTAGACTATAACCATGTGACTACAAGATAATCCCTAGCCTCACCTTCATGGCTTAGCAAATTCTTAAAAATCCTCGAAGTCCACTCACTTGGAGCCTGTAACAACTGCAAATGCTTTGTAGGCCGTAAACTCTTTGTAAGTATCAATTGAGAAAAGTTCAAGGTATTGTAGTATTTGTTGGAAATATTAATTACAAGTCATGAGCTTCATGCTTAGACAAACTCTGTCTGTCATGGGAAAACATAGACGTTTTATAGTCTGACATGGCAAGGAGAAGTGTTAGCAGGAGATTATTTAATGAGACAATGGTTATCCTTCTCGAGCCCTATTATGCATATAAGAGTCAGTCGAATTTATTGTTTTCTTAAATGTTTAAGTCAGTTAGCTTCTACAAGAAGTTTTTGTCTTCATCTTTATATGTTTGAGTCTGTAGCTAGTTGAAGAGAACATAATAGAACAGAGAGAGAATAGAGAGAATAGATTCGATAGTTAGCAAGAAGCAACAACTGTATAGTGAGTCCAAAAACTCTAAGAGCACAAGCTCTGTGTGTTTGAAAGTTTGCAGAAGTTGTTGGAGTCGAAGCTCGACATAGTCTTGTATTTTGCAATAGCGTGCAACGCTCAAGTTCATAATATATTAAGTATTTATGTGTTAATGCATTTCTGAGTCTTTGTGGTTTTCAAACACTTGAAAATATCTTCTATCTGGTTCTGTTCAAGCTCAAGTAAGTTTACCAGTTGTTGAATCTGCATTATATGTGAGTTTATGTGTTGAGATAGCACATTGTCAAGAAATCAGTTTATTAGGTGTTATCATCACAGTGTGCAGTCTTCTGAGCATTCTGGTAAATACGTAGTAAATCCTGTGAGTTTAGCATCGAAGAATTGCACTGCTCGGTATTTGCAACTTCATTGTGAAGAGTTTGTTTGCGTGCTATAGATCCGAGATCTGGTATCAGATCAGATTGATCAAAGCAAGTTTTATCATAGAAAGTTTCAAGAGCAACAAATTTGTTGTAAGGTGAAAATATGGCTTCTACTTCAAATCTGCAACCTCCCACTTTTACCGGTAAAAATTATGAGTTATGGTCCTTGGCGATGAAGGAACTATTTCGGGGTCAAGATGTATGGGAGATAGTCGAAAATGGCTATGTGGAACTAACAGATCAGGCAACATATAATGCACTCACACAAGCTGAGAAGGATGCTTTGAAAGATCAAAGGAAGAAGGATGGAAAGATGATGTTTTACATACATCAAGCCATGCATGAGAGCATACTCCCAAGAGTAGCATTAGTAAAGAAAGCCAAGGAGGCATGGGACATATTACAAACTTCTTATCAAGATATGGACAAAGTCAAGACTTCAAAATTACAAATTATTATAAGAGATTTTGAAACTCTGTCAATTAAATAAACATATTCAGTAGATTCCTTTTACACCCATGTTATTGGCCTAATAAATCATATTAAGTCTCATTGTGAAACCGTAGACGATAGAAAGGCCGTTGAGAAAGTACTTAGGAGTCTTCCTCCTCAATTTTATACTCTTGTTGTGACTTTGAAAGAAAAAAAATATCTTCTCAGTTCAGTCTAGATGAGTTGCAAGCCTCCCTCATTAATCATGAACACAGATTAAATAGGTCAAACATGTCATTAGAAAATTCATTTTACGCACAGTCATCTATAAGTCGTGGAAGAGGAAGGGGGAGAGCTAACTCCAGAGGAAGAGGAAGGAGTTCTGCTAGAGGTGGACGCAGTAGCAGTCCTACAAATACTGGTGGAAGAGGTCAAAATCGAAATACCAGTCGGTCAAGTAATCAGAGATCTGATAAATCAAAAATTCAGTGCCATCACTGTAAAAATTATGGACATTATGCATATGAATGTAGGAAGAGACAATATAATTAGAACAAGCAAGGGCAAGATCAGTCAAACAATGCAAATACTCCCTCCAGTCCTATGTTTATGGCGCATGTTGAAGCAATGCCTATAGTCTCACTAGGGGAATGCAATGTTTCTCAAGAAAGTCCATGTGACATATGGTATTTAGATTCAGGCTGCAATAATCACATGACGTGAAATTTAGAGTTGTTTTCTAGTTTGGATAAGTGAGTCCAAACTAAACTTACACTTGGAATAGATATCCAAGTCATTGTCTTAGGTAAAGGCGGTATTAACATATTAACTAAGCAGGGGGAGAAAAAAGTTATGCATGATGTATATTATGTTGCTAGCCTAAAACATAATTTGATGAGTACAAGACAATTGTTACAGAAAGGGTACATAATCTACATGGAAGATAATCACTGTGTGATTATGGACAGATGTCCAAGCAACCAACTTATTGCAAGAATTCATATGACAAGCAACATAATGTTTCCATTAACATTAAAGCCAACCATGAAGAGAAAAACAACACAAGCTTCCCGTGAAGCAAAAAATGTGCAGTTTGACACTGCGTTTAAAGAAAAAATCAAATAAGTAAGTGCGCATAGTTCTAAGAAAGAAGAAGAAATTAGTGCAGAGTTACAGGCAATATTCCAATCTGAAGTGTAGGATGATTCCTGGCTATGGCATTTCATATTTGGACACTTAAACTTTGGAGGTCTGAAGCTGCTACATACGAAGGATATGGTGAAAGGTTTACCATTGATTGAAAAACCAGAAAGAATATGTGAAGGCTGCATTTTTTTAAAGAAACATAGAGAATCATTTCCAGTTGGCAAGTCATATAAAGCAAAAGTTCCACTGGAAATAGTACATTCATATATTTTTGGACCAATGAAAATACCATCTATAGGAGGCAGTACCTATTTTCTTACATTCATTGATGATTTCTCAAGAAAAACATGGCTTTACTTTCTAAAACATAAATCTGACGCAATGGGTTGTTTTCAACAATTCAAATCACTTGTGGAGAAGCAAAGTGGTTATTACATCAAGGTTCTAGGGACTAACATAGGTGGTGAATATGTTTCAAGAGAATTTCATAAATTTTGTAAAGTTCATGGCATTAACAGGCAATTTACCGTGCGGTACACACCACAACAAAATGGTGTCCCAGAGAGGAAGAATCGAACCATCATGGAGATGGCGTGCAATATGTTAGCAACCAAACATTTGTCAAATGAGTATTGGGCTGAGGCAGTAGAAACTTCAGTATGCATCATGAACAAATGTCCGACAAAAAGTGTAAAAAACAAAGTTCCTCAAGAAGCCTAGACAGGTATGAAGCATAATGTTGCACACTTAAAAGTGTTTGGTTGTGTCACATACTCACATGTTCCTGATGAGATGAGAAACAAGCTGGATAACAAAGGACAAAAATGTATATTTGTTGAGAATTCTGAAGATACAAAAGCATACAAGTTGTATGATCCTATTGCAATAAAAGTCATAATCATTCGCGATGCTCAATTTGTGGAGAATGAAGCATGGAATGGAAGCATAAAAAGGACATTTAAAATTATTGATGCTATCGCGCATGATGACATGGAAGAAGAAGTGGTTCAAACACCAAGTACAAATCAATGCACAGTTCCTTCTACACCTAGAAGTGCAACACAAATCACAACACAAACTACTCCAGTAAGATTTGCAGGTGTGCAGTCCACACGTATAGCGAAACAAACTCCAGCAAGCAGTCTAAGTAGTTCTATATCTCCAGATCCAACATTAGCAAGTCTATTGCCAAGGAAGACAAGAAGTATGTGCGACACATACAATGTTGACATAGCAAATTCATTTTCAGTCTTTGCTCTGTTTTCACAAATAGATTATCCATTGACTTTCGAAGAAGTTGTCAAAGATGATGTATGTGCACAAGCCATGGATGAAGAAATTAAATGCATAGAGAACAATCAGACATGGAAATTGGTAGATGTACCTGAAGACAAGGATGTGATAAGTGTCAAGTGGATTTATAAAACTAAGCAAGATGTAGATGGAAATGTGCAGAAGCACAAGGAAAGATTAGTTGCAAGAGGATTTACACAACAACCTGGAATTGATTTCAATGAAACATTTTCTCCAGTTGTGTGCATGGACACAGTCAGAACTGTTTTGGCCATCGCTGCGTAGAATAAATGGTCTGTTTATCAAATGGATGTAAAGTTAGCATTTTTTAATGGACATTTAGATGAAGAAGCATATTTGGAACAACCACAAGGCTATGAGATTCCAGGATAAGAAAACAAAGTATACAAATTGAAGAAGGCACTGTATGGATTAAAGCAAGCTCCTAGAGCTTGGTACAATTGCATAGATTCCTATCTCACTCAGAATGGATTTCAAAGAAGTGACTGTCAGCCAACACTGTACATCAAAGAAAATCAACAAGGTAACATGTTAATTGTTTTCTTATATGTTGATGATTTGATTTTTACAAGTGACTTTGGAATAGAATAATTTAAGTCATTCATGAAGGATGAATTTGAAATGACTGATTTGGGGTTTATGAGATATTTTCTGGGTATTGAAGTTCACCAGTCCAAAGATGGTATATTTATTTCACAATCTAAGTATGTGCATGAAATCTTGAAAATATTCAACATGATAAATTCCAAAGCAACCCCAACACCTATCATAACAGGATTGAAGTTAAGCAAGGAAGATGAAGGATCTAAAGTGGATCCAACTCTGTTTAAAAGGTTGGTAGGCAGCCTTATGTATCTGAAAACAACAAGGCCTGATATTATGTATCCTCATCAAACGTCCATGTGTCAAAGAGTGGCACCTCACCACCATGCCCTAGCCCCCAAGATCATGAGGTCAAGCTAAAAAATAGAACGTTTTTCTCCTCCTGGGAAAATCATTTGGAAAGTAATGGGTGGGATAGGTTGTCCAAATCATCATCAAGGCCATCCAAGTCATCTCTCTCTCATCTGGCATGTGGGCCCCTGGCATCCAACCTGTGGGATTGTAGCCCCATGGAAGCCCAAGCTAGGCTTGTTCTCCCAAAACTGTCCAGCAGCTAGGTCCTGCAAAGACAAATGAACATGCCCTCCAAGGATCTCAAGTCATAACATCATGATAAGTGGATCCAATCAATAAATAAGCCATCTAAGCATGTTTATCAAAGATTACTATATCAAACAATTAACAACTCAAAGACACTATGCGACTTGTCAAGCTTAAGTATGGGAGGGTTGATGAGGTGTCTTATTGGGTATATCTTTCCCTAGGTCAAGGAGAACTTCCAAGATGTCCCTCTCTAAGACATGTAAAGTGGATGAGGTGTTAGGGGTCAAGACTCAATGGGCATAGAACTCATGACATACAAAGGGTTGTAGTGTCTCATCCATGGGTGTCTTTGTAGAGGATGTGTGGTACCTTCATCCGCAATGCACTTTTTACAAGCCCATCATTTTCCTTTTATCTTTCTTTCTTCATATTTTCTTTCATAATAGCATAAGGAGAGATTGAAGGTCACTTCCCTGTCATGGTGACCAGGTGGTGGCAATGTCACCACAAATACCTAATGGAAATGAGAAGGTCGGCTCGTGATGAGACCCCCTTTATCTCAGCCATGCAACGTGATAGGTCGGCTCGTGATGAGACTTCCTATCCTTCAACCTACCTTTCAAGCATTTCTTTATTATATTGTGGGTCCCCTTTTATTCAAAGATAAGTGTTTCATTGCTTTCTTGGGTGATCCCTGGGCGAAGCATCTGGAAGGTTTATATAAGGATTTTATTTTTTACCCAACACCAACCCCTTTGGGCCTTTATTCTCTTCTTCCCATAGAATGAGGGACAACCCCTTCCTGGGTCAATACACCCTAAAATCCCAAGAGATAAGGAAATGGAGGGGAATAATGATGGAAAATGGTAAGTATGGTCGGGAACGGTATGATGGCTTATTAAGGGATTTCCCAGTAGCAAACCCGTTCCCAAAGAAGACCACTTACTAGGGCACAATGTCAACCACCAAGGTGAAGCAGGGAAAAAGGCATAATGTCCAAGCACATATCATGAAATCTAGAGCAACCTAAGATACAACATAATCAAATGGCTTAGATATTGAAATGATGCTCACCATAATATTGACTTGTACCTCATGGAGCAAGGCCCATTGCCTTCTGGAATCCAACTGGTGTGGTGGATGCCATCTGTAAACTTGTGACCATCTGTGGTGGTGAGCGGGTTTTCCATCTATGCAAAGGGTATTGCTGGTCATGTAGTCTCTCGACAATCCATATCTGCAACCTGAGGGCCTCGAGACATCATCTCCTTAGTCATCCACAAAATGGGGATAACAATGTCAATTCGTTGGTAGGATGATTCTTTGGAAGCGAGCAACTATGGGGAAAGAAATATTCATATATCCACTTCATAAGCGGTTGCGGTGAGGGAAGAATGTGGTGAAGGAAATCTTCAAGGCTGTTGCAGTGAAGGAATTCTTCCGTCCAAGTATGATTTTGAGAGAGCTCAATAACTCTTTCATGCTTACTTCACCGAGATACATGCACCGATGACACATTATTCAGATGCATGCACATTGTCACAAGAGGGAGACATTGACTACAGTGCAACATAGTAGGGTCCTCAACTTCAAGGAGACATGGTCTGCAGAGTCCTGGAATGAAGAGCTCAACCTACAAACTAGTGAATCATATGATTTGTAGATTTTTTTTTTAAACTAATGTTTAAGTCAGACAAAAATATTGCACACACTAGGGGATTAATGTCATATCACAATTGTATTAACCAATGAAAAATTCATTCTATCAAATTAGAAAAATAAAGAAATATATTGTTTTTTCTCAAAAAAAAATTCAAATAATAAATATATTGATAAAAAGTTAGGATAAGATTTGTAAGTTTAATAAGTTTACAACCTTAGTGGTTGCTATAGTACTGCTTTGGCACGTATTATTAATGAGAAAAAGAAAACCTTAAATTTGTTAGTCTCATTAATAAAAGTCTAATGAAACCCCAATCTGCATGAATAGTTACCCCAAACTTGTGAAAATGAGAAAAAGAAAACCTTAAGTTTGTTAGTCTCATTAATAAAAGTCTAATGAAAACCCAATCTACATGAATAGTTACCCCCAACTTGGCAAGTGCAGGCACCTATATACACACTACTGCATAGGAATAAAAATTAACCTTTTGGAAAATGCAGCTTATTGTACTCAAAAGAGAAGCAGCTAAAATAACTCACAACGTGGAGCTCCTTCATTGCAAGGGAAGGTCCGTTGGAGGCAACCTAATCCTTTCCCAGAAAATCTGTAATAGCAAAGTTGTTGATAATAACCAATTATAATGATTATTCACGATGATTATAGCTTAAAAGAAATACCACTTAATATTCTGAAATATATAAAACTGATAAAAATTCAGGCTATTAGTACACAGGTTTCAGATTCATGCCCAGTTGCTTACATCCTGAATAAATATTAGACCGATTATTTTGTATGGTATATTAAATTTTGGCATTTTTCCCTTTAGTGAATGAAATAAAATAATATTTTCAATATTAACTCATTATTTTTATTTTCAATATTACCTCATTATTTTTATTTTCAATATTTTGCTCTTTAATAAAAATATGTGATAAAAAGGGGGCGTGCCTACCTATTATCCGTTTCATTTGTTGCGAAGTAATTTCCTACCAGATTCCTGCATGTTATTATTTACATATTATAACTTGTACAACGTAGTCGATAAAAAAGGCTTGTTGATTGCCCAACAATAGACACTGACATTTACCAGTAAAGAAGGAAGCCTCTGATAATAATAGAGATGGAAAAAAATACAGGTGATGATGTAGAAAGAGGGAAAAGAAGGTATAGTGGAATAGCTATATCAAATTAGTTTAAAAAGTCAACTGTTGACTTCGTATAAGAAATTACTCCTCTTTGAATACACTTTCAAATTGTTAAGCCATGTTGGTAGAGCTCCTGAAAATTGGTTGTAAGATAGATCTCTGCAGACACAGGACATTAGCAATATAGTAAGACATAATTGTTGATAAAATTGAGATTTCATAAACAACAGCATATGATCTAAAATATATACATATGAGAGTGTTATGATCAGTAAAGATAATATACTTTATGTTAGTCAATTTCTCTTAATGTAATCATCGGTACATATGTTAGTCACTAGAGCTTTATGTTAGTTGTATGTACTGTATGCTAGTTGTTTGTATGTCATGTTAGTCATTAGTGTTTTAGCTAATTCATGGTTGGAGGAATTTATCGTCATAAAGCATTTTAAAGTAAGTTATAGAAGGAATTGATACACAAGTAGCAATCAGAATTTTCTAGATGGTGAAATGTTAACGATGATGCATGTGTGTAGTGTAAAGACACTTATCCCATATCCATATGTAAGGATCGAAGGAGTTAGAAGGACAATAAATTTTAAATAGACTGATAAGCCTAACAAAATTTATGTTGTTGAAATGTTTTGTTGTGGGTAGTCTCAAGAGACCGACTCTTTGGTCAAGTGCAACGACATTACTGTAGGGTTTTACCTAAATCATGGTTGGTGGGACATCACATTTTAGAGTAAGTTACACAAGGAATTGATATACAAGTAGCAATTAGAATTTTCTAGATGGTGAAATGCTAAAGGTGATGCATGCATGTAAAACAACTTATCCCACATGTAAGGATCAGAGGGGCAAGAGGCACAAGAAATTATAAATAGGCCCATAAGCCTCAACAAAGATTATGTTGTTGAGATGTTTTGTAGTGGGCAGTCTCAAGAGATTGATACTTTGGTCAAAAGAAATTATAAATAAATTATAAATAGGCCCATAAGCCTCAACAAAGGTTATGTTGTTGAGATGTTTTGTAGTGGGCAGTCTCAAGAGATTGATTCTTTGGTCAAGAGCAACGATTGCATTTTAAAGTAAGTTACAAAAGGAATTGATACAC
>JASDQU010336586.1:2259-12610 GCA_032191745.1 Picea mariana | reverse complement strand
AGTAACATGAATATTAGACAGGGGGAGTCTATGCGATAGTTTTGACAGACCAAAGAACCATCCTTAAAGCAACTTGCAGAGTTTGAGTAGATAGATCTAGAGAAGTCAGTTAACAAAAGTACAGTTTGATAGTTGTAGTAGTGAAGAATTCATCATAGTATAATAATAAATGGCTGAACATTATGGATAGTTGTGCAGTATAGTCTTGGACAGTATGGACATAGATGGATTTGTAAGAATACTTAGCAGTTTTGGATAGATATATGACAGTGGATGAGAGCATGGATTCATAGATTGGTTCAGAGACAAAGGAACATTATGGATTTTAATTACATAGGAAATCGCTCGAACAATGCTAATGGATTCCAAATTGACAGATATTTTTTGGACACATGCAGTGGATACAAAAGTTCACATTCAAAACAAAGTAATGCTCAGAAACAACAATGACAAAACTCCCTACGAGCTATGGAAAGGAAGACCAACAAATGTGAAACACTTCAGAATATTTGGAAGCAAATGCTACAGCAAAAGAGAAGATGGAAGAATGAGAAAGTTTGACTCTCGTGTGGACAAAGGAGTACTTTTTGGTTACTCAAGTACAAGGAAAGCATACAAGTGTTACAATCTGAGATTGAACAAAGTTGTGGAAAGCATCAATGTAACAATTGATGAAACAAGTGGACGAGAATCAAAAGAAGAAGAAAATGAATCAATGGAACAACTTTATGAAGAATAAACAAAAGATGAAGAAGAAGTAGAAGAGGAAGATGAAGAAGATTAGAAACAAGTAGAAGAGCAAGTTCATAAAGTGCCTCCAAAGACACCTAACAAACGAGTACAAAAGAATCATCTTTCAGATCAGATTATCGGAAACAAGGATGCAGGAGTTGAGACTAGAAGAAGAATCTATTCACCATAACAAATGCACCTAACACTCTTATCTACGATTGAACCAAACAGTTTTGAAGAGGTCAGCAAGGTTGAATTCTGGAATAAGGCCATGGATGAAGAATTTGATCAAATAGAGAAGAATGACACTTGGGAATTGGTTCCAAGACCAAAGAATAAGAATGTGATTGGCACAAAGTGGGTTTTTAGAAATAAATTGAATGAATATGGACATGTTACAAGGAACAAAGATAGATTGGTAGGTAAAGGATACACATAGGTTGAAGGAATCAACTTTGAAGAGACATTTTCCCCAGTTGCCAGAATGGAATAAATTTAATTTCTTTTAGCTTATGCATGCTCCAAGAATATTAAAGTGTATCAGATGGATATGAAATCATATTTTATGAATGGGGAACTTGAAGAAGAAGTCTACATCAAACAATCAGAAGGATTTCAGTTGTCAAAGAATGCAGATTACGTGTGAAAATTGAAGAAGGCCTTGTATGGTCTAAAACAGGCTCCTAGAGCATCGTACTCAAGACTGGATAAATATCTACATCAAGCAGGGTTCAGAAAAGGAAGTGCAGACAAAAACCTCTACATCAAGGTAACTCAAGATAGTATTTTATTAATTGAAGTTTATGTTGATGATATTATTTTTGGAAGTAATGATGACAGGTTAAGCCATAAATTTTCAAAGGATAGGCATAATGAATTTGAAATGTCATTACTTGGAGAACTATCCTTCTTTCTGGGTCTTCAGATACGTCAAAGAAACCAAGAAATGTTTATTTCTCAAAGTAAGTATATCATAGAAATGCTAAAGAGGTTCAAAATGGAAGATTGCAAACTAGTTACCACTCCTATGCAAACCAGTTGCAAGTTGAGAAAATATGATGATTCAAAGTCTACAGACCAGAGGAAATACAGTTTAATGATTGGTATCTTACTATATGTGACAACATCCAGACCAGATGTAATGCAGACAATTGGACAGGTAGCACGATTTCAAGCAACACCAAAGGAATCACATGTATTAGCATTAAAGAGGATTTTTAGATATCTCAAAGGAACATAAGAGTTTGGATTATGGTATCCAAAAGGAAATGATCTATCAATTATTGCCTACATAGATGCAGATTGGGAAGGTTGCATTGATGATCAACAAAGCACCAGTGGAACAACGTTCTACTTGGGTGACTGTTTAGTATCTTGGCTAAGAAAGAAATAATCATCAATATCTTTATCTACAACCAAAGCAAAGTATATTGCGACAACAACATGTTGTACACAGGCTCTATGGATGAAACAAAATCTGACATATATATAGGTTGAGTATGATGAGCCCATTCCAATATATTGTGATAATAAAAGCACCATCAATATCTCAAAGAACCCGGTGATGTACTCTAAGACGGAGAAAATTCCAATCAAGTATCACTTTCTGTAGGAACAAGTTGTAGAGAAGAACATCAGAGTTGAATATGTGGGCACAAAAGAACAAGTGGCATACATATTTACAAAATCGCTTCCATGGGAAGCCTTAGAGTATCTTTGCAAGAGACTCAGAGTATTTTCTATTCCAAAATGAATTCTTTTGAATGCTTATCTTATATGTCTTATATGTACATGAGGAAGCACCATAAAAAGGACAGTTTAGGTTGGGATATCAGTTTCAGGAAGAGTTCATTCAAGGGGAGTATCCCCAAGGAAAGTTCAGTTAGGGGGAGAAACCCCAGATGGAAATATACCTTTTCCATTAATCACAAAGGGGGAGAGATTTATCAGATGCAAAGCACAGAGGCATGGTTCCAGGGGGAGCAATGGTCATAGGGGGAGCATGAGTGATATGACTTTGGTATTACATGATATGACTTCAATATTGCATCAGAGTATTTCCATCATTTCCAAAGGAGGATATTGTTGATTAATTGGATTGGTTTTCATTGATTTCAACCCTTGAAGAAAGTCTGGTAGTGAATTCCAGCAACAGAAAGGTTTGGGTAATGGACCCAAGTTTGTTTGATGGATAATGGTATGAGTTTTAATTTATTTGAAGGTAATACTATTCTAGATGGATAATACATGTCATGCCATTTTTGGTGGTATGTGGAACGTCGCATAACTCCTCACGGTTAGAGAGTTATGGCCATGTCAAGTTGGAGAACCCTCATGAGTCATCTAGAAACCCCAAAATGTCAAAGTAGTCAAAGTGGTTGCAAAGAAGAAATTATTTATATAATAAAGTAAAGTGATGAGTGTACTATAAGTCAAAGTGGATACAAAATAAATTATTTAAATAATAACTTTAATGGAGAAATTACTAATTGGACAAGTGGTTAGAAGTGGGTTATCCCTAAAATAAGGAAAGTTGGTTAAGATGGTTAGAAGGTAACCCCTTGAGGAAGCTACATAAAAGTATAAATAAGATGCAAGGGTCTCTCATTTTAATCACACTTGAGAATATTGAATATCTATAAGTGAATGAGGTAACCAAAGGATATCTAAGGTGAATTTCAGAGGAAAGGTGAAGTAAAGAAGGCCGAAATTCAAAGGAGGATAAATTCTTTTGATGATGCTTTCTAAGGTATGTTATTTACAGGGCATCTCACCATTTTCACAATAACTATTTTTATAGTATGATTCAGACCATGAAATTTGGAGGCCATTGACATATCCAAGTAGTTGTGATAAACATTTCATCTTATGGGTCGTTTTATTTTTGGAGTTACACTCCGTGGAAAACAGGGTTTGTGGCTAGTCCTGAAACTAGTCTAAAAAATGTGTTTTGGGTAAAACCGTCATAAATTCTTTATAAAATATCCAAATTCAGTAATACCAAATGTATTGGTTATAGTATGTTCTTTAGTATTTTATGTACCATTTTCATATCCATACAACAAATATTTCATGCAGGGCACGCTCTACAAACTCGCTCTCTAGAATAAGCCATAATTCAACAAGGTATGCCATTTTTTCTATAACTCCTTTTCTGAGAGGTTCCAAATAGTGAAACCTAGAGGAATTCCATAAAATACACTGAAGAACATTGTATACTATTTTGATATCTTTATTCATTACAAGTACATAGTTATAATTATTCCAAGTTAGGGTTGTTGACTAATCCAAAATTAGTAATGTGAGACTAAAGTAAAGTTTCATGAAAATGTTAGTCTCTTGTTGTTAAATTTAAGGAAGGTTTACAAGTATGTGATCATATACACCAGTTCTATTACAGAGTTACACATCAGATTTGGATGATGAAATTGATGAGGGATTTTGGTTGAGGTACATGTTGGGTACATGGTTGAGACAAATAGTTGATGAGTTGGCACATACATGAGGTGTATAGTTGATGATGTTGGTGCATATTGATGAGTCATATTTTATGGGTATTTAATGCATGATTGGTACATATTTGGTGCATGGTTGATGCACTTTTTGATGGTACAGGTTGAGGTACAGGTTGGTGCATGGTTGATGCACTTGTTTATGGTACAAGTTGATTACAGGTTGTTTATGGTACAGATTGATTATAGATTGTTTGGTGTAGTTTGATTGGTACAGGTTTACAACAGTATATCTCACAATGATAGTGTTACAGTGGTTCCATCATTTTACTTCTACGTCAGGGCAGTTGGATGGGGCAATGATAGGTTGTTATATCCACCTTCCGATTATAGCTAAAGAACATAGGGGGTTGTAGCCTCCTTCTGGTTGTAGCCAGAGAGTCGGGGATTTGGAGATTCTCTTAGGTTGTAGCCTAAGAAACTAGGGGGTAGGAGACTCCTTCTAGTTGCAACTAGAAAACAAAGGAAGTTGGTGCTTCCAATGAATGTAATTCTTAAAGAAATATACGAAAAAACATTTTGTGGTTTTCTCCCGCTTTGGGTTTCCACGTAAATACACTGGTGTACTTTGTATGTGTATGATTGCTCATTTGTTCATTGTTAATTTACTCTGCAACTATTGGATGATAATTCTACATTGATATAACACTTGCATTATTGGTTAAAAAGGATTAAATTTCTCTATTACTGATTCACCCCTCCTCTCAGTAATCCAACACTACCGAGATGTAAATCTCAATGAACTCCATGTTATATCTCTCTTGGATATCTTGAATTGCAAGAGTAAAGTACCAAGAATCACAATCACACTTGAAATCATGCCAATCAATTTCCTCTCGATCATATTCTATTAGAATGATAGGATAAATCTGAAGGTGTTCCCTTATTATATGACCGAGATCTTTTAGGGACATTGGAAATTTTGTAGAGGTTGGTGTGCATTGCATATCCATTGGAAAAAACACATATAATATGCTAGAAGAAATAATTGAAAATACTCTATCCAATGGCACTAATTTGGTAGCAATATTAGCACCTTGTGAAAAGTTATGAACTTTGTAGTCCCGTTGTCGTTACGAAGACCCTAGAAAATGACCAATTTTAAATCAGCTATATCTTCACTTCCGGAGCTCTGATTTGGGTGATTTGTTTTTTTAAATTTGTTGTTTTTGAAAGAGGAAATCAGATCTGTAAATTTTTTTGGAAAATTTAGCTCCAACTACTACAGAAATCAGAAAAATTGTGTCCTCGTCTGCAGAAAAAACCATGAAAATTGCATATTTTAAAATGTCGATAACTTTACTTTTCAGACTTTGTTTCGGACGATTGTTTTTTATAAAATTGTCTATTTTTATTAGAGAAACTAAGATATAGAACCCGTTTCTACAAATTTTTTCATACAAATATACATAAATCATCTGGAATGTTGCGACCCTCTTTTTCTTCTTCGAAAAAATCTGCAAAAATATAATAAAACAATTCCCACAATTATTGTCAATGAAAGTTCTCTTATACCAATTGCTAAGAACCAAAGACTGAATAAAAAAACACCAAAATATATACACAAATAAATATAGAAGAACCACACTGTATTATAAGAAAACCCTTGACGTAGGGAAACACCATACAATGGATCCTATTATGGAAGGGATCCTCTCTTGTTCACTTGCCTCTTCGAGGGGGAATCCTCCTATTGAGATACCTCTCACAATACAATAATTATATTCTTGTTTCATTACATTTCTTGAATCCCTTTATATAATGCTATGAACCACCTATGAACATTCTAGAGGAGGAACCTTCTAGAAGCGGAACCTTCTAAGAAGTCATCTTACATTTATTATATCTAATTACCATAGTGGGCCTTATTGAATACTATAGTGGACCTATTAGCACTAGGAGTCATTTTTTGATTGCAAGGAAGGTAATCCCAGTACCCATCAAATGATATGTGAAAGTATGAGTGTTTTTTGAAAGGTCGAATGGAAAAACTCGGAATGATAATATCCTCACTCAGAAACAGGGCTAACATGTAACAACAAATAAGGTCTTGGCTAAGTTCAACCAGTAGTTTGGGAGTAAATATGGATAGAAGGAAGACTTGAATGAGAAGAATGTAAGAGCTACTGCAAACATCAGGTCCACAAAAGCCCAAAGGAAGAAAGTTTCTTAAAACAAGATCTTCTTGAAATTAGAAACTAAGGAGCTAAATAAACACCATGACAATAAAATGATCAAACATCCATCATATCATTACCAAAGTCATCCATATGAAGCATTCAAATATGAACATTTAGCATAGAAGCAAATAGTCTGAAATAGGAGCTGATTTCTATTAGTCAAAAAGTCTTAAGTCCAGTACATACTAGATCACAGTTACTTTATCAAAAATATTACAGTTTCTTGGGAGCCTTTCTCTACCATCCGAACCCATTAAAGAAGTTCATCTATCTATTTATAACAATAAAGGGAGGCAATAGCCGGAGGTACGAGCTGGCCTCTTTTCCTTAAAAATCTCAGAACATTTATTTATTCTAACAACTAAGATAACAACATATGCTATAAAACAGGGAAATGTTGGTGACTAAACCCAATCATGCTTCTAACTGCTTTGATCCTCTTTTGCTGCTCAGCTCCTATTTTTCCATGTGTCTCTTTAGAGCTTGTAGTTGTCCCCTGCACACAAACTGCTACTTCTATCATTTATTCCATTATTAACTTATCCAAAACTGTTGGCTTAGTCTTCCTAGATCCTTGGTGTTTGCTAGCTACTCCCTTGGGTAACAATTCTATGTAGCGCCCCCTAGAATGGAACAAGGAGAGAAGGTAGTGCCTATGGGTAGCGCCCCTATGCTGCATGTCTGCGACTACATTTTTCCTCTGTTGCAAAATTGAGTAGCGACTGTGTGTAAACCTGTTCTTTGTAAGATATTACGCAGCGCCTATGGGTAGCGCCTGTGTAACAATTCTGCATTCTGTAAAATATTTACGCAATGCCTTTACGCAGCGCCACCTACGTTGTGTCTGCATAAGGGTTTGGGTAGCTATGCCAAAATGCAACATCTTTGACTCCTGAACGTGTGTAGAGATGTTTGTGTCCTTCCATGATGACAAATCAATTTACTTAGGTGCTTTTACCACCGAGTGAAACTAGTACTTGGAAAAAATTCCAAAATTCATATAGCTAA
Source organism: Picea mariana (assembly GCA_032191745.1). Classification (NCBI taxonomy): domain Eukaryota; kingdom Viridiplantae; phylum Streptophyta; class Pinopsida; order Pinales; family Pinaceae; genus Picea; species Picea mariana. The sequence continues at coordinate 5,178 of JASDQU010336586.1, read as the reverse complement.
ACACCTAGAAGCCTGTATAGGTAGAAAAACTTAATATGTGCATATCAGTTAACCTTCCCAAGAAGGAAAAACTTTCAAAAATGGGGTTTACCACTACCAACTACTTTGTCATTTTAACACTTAGCCTCACACTCTTCCTGGTGGAAAGAGTGTCTTCAACTAACTCAGTAGACTTCTTCTTCTTAGAACTGGTAGGCTTCTTTAGTATAGTTGTGCTCTCCTTAGCTACTAGTTTGTCATCTTCAATGGCAGCCTCAACCAACACCTGTAAATTCTTTTGGGTTACTTCATCTTGAAAATGCTTCAATTCTGCCTTTAGCTTCCTATTTTGAACCTGGAAACCCATGTTCTATCTGTAAAGATTCTTCAGCTGTTTATGAAGAGGCAGAGCCTTTCTCGCTGCAAACCTTGCCAAGTCCAGGGTACGGTTGTATCTAGTCATGAGCTCATTCATCTAAGCCAGGTGGACCATGTCTTCTTCTTTGAGACAATCTATTTCTCTCCTTGCATCCCTAAGCTGCTTAATAAGTCTTTTGTAGGTATGGCTGCCAAGGGGGTTGGGGACATGTGCAGTCTCAGCAGGCTTCTTCTCATCCTTTTCTTCCATTTGTACAGGTGTTTCCTTGCATGTTTCATCAGTCTTCTCAAAACCTTTTCCTTTATGCTTCTTCTCTTGCACAACAACCTTTTCTTTATTTTTCATAGGTTTTTTACAATCCTTCACAGGGATTTCATCTTCCCTCTCCAAAGGTATTTTGGTACCTTTACCCTTGATTTTCTGTACAGGGGTTTCTTGTAAAGGCTGTCCTTTGAAATCCCCCTTAAGAATTGATGACCCGGTGAAAGGTCTTTTACCTTTGATTTCAATTGCTGGAGGAGGAGAGGGAAAGAGAAGCTTCTTCCCTTTTTTTGATGTCACCTTGGTAGAAGATGGAACTTCTTCTAACCCTGGTGGAGGTGGTGGTGAGAAATATCTGTGTGGGGAAGGACATACCTCCTCCTCAGCTTCTCTGACCTGCTTATTGATCTCTGAAATAGGGGCTCTGCCCTTTCTCTTCTTGTTGATCCCTGTTTTAGTACTGGTAGGTGATGAAGAGCTTGTAATTTGTGATTGGGAGGTAGGTGTTGGGTCCAGCTTAAAGTGAGAAGAGACCAAAAAATTCTCCCAGGAGATCTCTTTCTTTCCCAACTCTTCAGAGACAAGCATCCTGATAAGTCCAGAGTGGAAAAGACTGGAGTCCACATCCTTGGATTTGGCTTTCACCCTATCTTCCATTTTACCTATACTTCTCAGCAGGTAATATGGAATATTCATCTGAACCTTACCAGTAAAATGAAACAACAACCTTATGCGGTAATGGTATAGGGTGTTAAATATCCCTTGACAACTAAAATATCTCTGTATAATTTTCAACATTCTGTCAAACTGGTCAATCAACTAATTCCTTGGCACACTCTTAGATAAATCATTAGCTTGGTATTAAGGCTTGAAAAGATCTTTAACGAAAGGTGAACTCAATACCATGGCCTTGAACCAATTTTCTCCTGAAATGGGAATCCATATTGCAGCTAAGATGGAGGCTTCAGTCACCTCAAATTCCAAATCTCCAACTCTGGTTTTCTTGCCATCAAAATTTAGTGCTAATTGTTTTGCTACTTCTGAGTGGCCTCTCTGCATGTTCTGGCAAAAAGAGAGGCATCTTGCTCTTTGAAACATTTCCCTTGCCATGGGTTCTGTGTCAAAAAGGCGCATGTTCACAGGTTTTGTTTGAACTATCTTGACACCTTTGTGTGCTTTCTTTGATTGAGGGGTCTCCATGACTCAGAAAGAGGGTTCTTAAGAGGCTGTAAGGGATGCTATTGACCAGAAAACTTCAATTTAAGTCTCAAAAGCACAAGGATGGCCCTCCAAATTAACAGTGCTTAGAAAATGAACTTAGTTATGAGAAATAGACTTTCAGGCTCATACAGGTTTTCAAAGTGTATACTATGAGGAAGTAATTTTGAAATGACTCTTCGTATAGGATGAAAAGAAGCAAAGGATAATCAAAGAGGTTTGAGAAGCGTCTCTACGTAGTGCAACACATACACAGAGGATGGGCTATTTCAGGCATGTGACTTTCAAAGGCTATGACTAACCATAATAATCAGACTATGGATACGAGCGAATATGTTTAGAGGAATGAAAATATGGCTCCCATACTACCCTGCAAGCTTAGCAAACCAAAACTCGAGCACAAATCTCTTATGAAAATTAATATGCGAAGGAGGTTGCACAGGATACCTGTGAAGTCGAAAACTATTGAGCTCCTCAGCGCAAACTTAGGATGAGATTGAGGAAACTTCGGCCCTGAAATATCTCAAAGCATCGAATTTAGTGGACAAGCGATTGTCTGATATGAACTGGCAAACTTACGCAACGCATCACTGCTGAACTTTTCAAATTTAGAAACTGTTACCAAGGATCATAAATGCAAGATCTTTTGAAATCATTTCAACCGACCTCAGGCACTGAAAACAAGGGTTAAGGTATCATTCGTGGCAATCATTACTTGGAGTGGGTGCATGATAATAATGACAGGCACTACGGAAATGTCTGTTGAGTGGGAAGCATTCTCCAAATCAAAAAATGATTGGGAAGGTGAGTGGGGATGATGAGGTATGCATGCGAGGTCATGAGTGATGAGAGAGGTGTGTCACATCAGCCTAGTCATGGGAGGTATCAACCTAGGGATGAATCACGAGAGGGGACATAAAGAATAGACCATGAGCTCATAAGGGTTTAAGGACCAAAAATTGAATTGTGGATCAACACGTGAGCTATGAATCAAAGGTTTAATCATCCTAAGGGGTCCTATCATAAATAACATTTAATGGATGAGAAATTCATTTTAAAGAGAAAATAAGAATCTAAGGTTT
>JASDQU010336585.1:0-10342 GCA_032191745.1 Picea mariana | reverse complement strand
CTAGGCATAGCTTCACAGAATCCTCAGTGATTATGTCTACAACTGTGTTCTCCTCCCACAGCCTTTCCTCCTCAGGTATTCAGCAACCTCATAGGTCTTCTCCCTGAGTTGATGATTTCAGCTGTGTGCCCACCTGGCACGTCTTTGTCTAAATCCGCAAAGTTCAGATATGAAACCTCTATGCATGGCTATCAGAACCTGCAGTGTTCTGTCACACCCTCCTAGTATGAAGCCTCAAAGACCTCTCAAGCCTGAAATCAAGAACTCCTGCAAATGCAAACCTAAAGCATACATCTATAGCATAAAAGAACACTCACAAACATTCATTCAACACAGAATACATGCAGGAAAAATTGTTATTTGTATTAATATGGCAACGCCTGTATTTACAAGATGTTCCTGAGCATGACCTGTAATAAGGTCTCGGCTCCTTCTCTTCTCTTACTCAACTTTTTTTCCTATCCCCTATGCTCACTCTTTTAAAATGAGATACTAAAAATATCTTTTACCTGAGGGGGCTCTTCGAGCTCTTCCCTCCAACCTACCTACCCTATTCAATTACATTGAATGGGTTGTCTAGTCCGCTATCCGGATCTAGATCTCAGCCTTACAAACATTAAATTCCTACCTTATCTACAGCCTGCACAAAGGCACGGCTTCACAGCTCAACATCTTAAACATTTAATTACATTCAATTTTAAATCAAAATGAGGACGACGCCTCTCTTCAGCTTTGAATGCATGTGCTTTGACGTGGTTGGTTGTTGGCTGGTGACATGGAGAGATGCTCCTACATCATATGCCAATTTGATTTGAGTGGCCTCATATTTGATTTGTTTCACACTGCAATAAACGTCCATTTGTCTGACCCAATTATCAAGACTCTCTGCATTGACTTCACCATCATACATAGGTAATTCAAATTTCACATCAAGCTTAAGTAAAGGCATATTGTTTTTATGTTTATGGGAATGTTTTCTTGCAGTGGATCTTGAACTTGAAGAAAAAGAAGTTGATGGAAAAGAAGGAGGTGAAGGAGGATTTTGAGGAGGATCCTCTCCTTCTTCACTTTTGACCTTTGAATATTCACCTAAAATCGGTATCTTCCATTCCAAGTAATCCTCATATAGAACCTTCAGCATCTCTGACATGGCAAAGAAAGTCTTTTGAAACTCTTTCTCCTCATGAGAAAGTCCCTCTTCCAATGCCATCTTCTCACTTTGAGAAGTTCTCTTTCTCGATCCAATCTCAAAATTCTCTTCAATAAGCTTGACTTCACCACAATTCATATTTTCCCTGGTAATCATGAAAACTCAAAAACCAACCATTAGACTACTCTGATACCACTTGATCCGAAAAGATCTTTTAAAGACTATGGTTGAGTTTTAAAACATGATTTCATTAACCATTAAACAAATTGATGAAAATGGAAGAATTAATGATGTAACATGGCATCCATATAAAATATACAGATCTGGAAATAAGCACAAAAATCATGAAACCATAACAAGAAAAGTTGATAACGGAGTTCGGCAATATCGCCTACATCTTTGGGCCTTTGTCTCAGTGGGTGAGGCTTTCTTATTTCTCTTCAAAGCTTCAAAATTACATCATAAAAGTTCCAAATGTATTACAAACTAATATGGTTGTGTTCTGTTAGGTCTCAATAACCCATCACAACTGATGGCACTGAAAACATATGAATGAAGCTCCCGAAAATGGCCTGCAAAGGTGCTCTCCTCAATGGCTTCCCTACATAAAAATGGATTTGGATTTTCAATTCTTCAAAATTTCTCCTCTTTTGAACCCATCTTCATGCTATCAATAACCTCTAGTTTATATAGGCTTGAAGTTGGAAACAAATTCCCAGCTTTCCTCCAATATCTGGCCTCAATAAGGGCTCCAGATCCTCCCATAATGGCCAAAATCTCTCAAAATTGGTTGAAAATTTGTTACACATGAAATTTGCACACCTAGGTACCTCACCCTAAGTGTCTTAAAGTGTCATATAAGTGTCTCATACACCTTGACACCATGGAATAACCTATGTCATGATCCCTAGTCAATATGGAGGAGGGATATATTACATGAAGGCCAAAATACCAAGTACACATGAATTATTATTAATATTCATGGAAAATAAATTGATTAAGTGTGAGAACCAAGTGCACATGAATTATTATTAATATTCATGAAAAATAAAGTAATTAAGTGTGAGAATCCACCTCACATTTGGTTTCCTATTTTTTAGGGAAGGTGGAGGATCTCATGGATGGTTGAAATGTTTCCTCCTTAAAATCCAATTTCTGATCATTCTGTCTCCAGCCTTTGATGATCATTCTAGAGTTAGGCCACTAGATTTCAAGCTAGGGGTAGAGTACCAAGATTATTCTTTGTTCTTTCTTGTGCTCGAAAAAACATGAGAATGTAACCGAGAAACCTTTTATCTTTTTTTCGAGCTCGCATGGATATATGAAAAAGGAACCCCCTGGAGTCTTCTTTAAACTCTTTTCGGACTCTCTAAATGTTAAAATATTGTTGAGTGATATTGATTCCTTTCCCACTCGTTAAAATGTTTGAAAGGGCATCTTTCGAGTGATAATTTAGCTAGTGGCTTAACTCCAGAATGAGATATATCCACTTTAAGTCGTCAATTTCTATTACAAGTGAATCCTCCTGCGGACAAGCAGATTCCCTCTTGGTCTCTAAACTCCTAAGGCCAAGACAGAAAAGTGCTTATTGTGGACACTGACATCCTTTTTAGATATAATTAGGCTAATATACGAAGAGGAAGAAAAAATATGTGTACCTTTTTAACGGTGTTTGTCCTCGCAAAGTCCAATTTGAGCTCCAATCTTGAGCTCTTCGATAGGTCATGTACAACAAACAAAGATACAATGGGCTTCCTATTCTACTAAGATTAGCTCAAATACATATCTATCTACTAAAGACAAGTTCATGTGAAAAAAACATAAACTCGAAAGAAACAAGCCAAGCATGTATATGTATTAATGAGAACAAATGAAGAGTACTTACAATCCTTTGATGAAGGTGCAACAACTTCTTCCAGTTCTCTTTGTCCAACCCCTTTGCTCAAGTAATCTACACTGATTATGCTTCAATGGTGCCTCACTTATGGGATCATAAGTTTGGTGTAATTCTTAATCTCCATCCTCCTCTCTTCCATGGAAAGCCCTCATTATATATGATTTGGAGGCTTAACCACCATGGAGAGGATCTCTCATCAAATCCACTATGAAAGGGATCTCTAAGATATTTAGGGAGAAAATATCTCTTAAGGATTTTGGGGAGGAAATGTCTCTTAAGGGTTTTAAGGAGGAAATATTTCAACCATCCATGAGATCCTCCACCTTCACTAAAAAATAGGAAACCAAATGTGAGGTGGATTCTCACACTTAATTACTTTATTTTTCATGAATATTAATAATAATTCATGTGCACTTGGTTCTCACACTTAATCAATTTATTTTCTATGAATATTAATAATAATTCATGTGTACTTGGTATTTTGGCCTTCATGTAATATATCCCTCCTCCATATTGACTAAGGATTGTGACATAGGTTACTCCATGGTGTCATGGTGTATGAGACACTTATATGACACTTTATGACACTTAGGGTGAGGTACATAGGTGTGCAAATTTCATGTGTAACAGAATGCCCCCTAAAGTGTGAGGTTAGAAGAGAGAATGATGGCCCAAACACTTTACAAATATTTAAAGAAAGGGTGTGGACTCAAATAACCTGGTAGAATTTTCAAACAACCATGAAACAAATGTTATGGCATGTTTCAAACCCAAGGCAGGCATACATATGCTTGAGTGATAAATACTTTCCAGGTATGGCTTCCATAAAATACACTATGGATCCATAATCATATTGGCTGAAGAGTATAGCCACCAAATATATAATGTGGATCTATACTTCCATGACATGAACTGATCGTAGCCACGAAAAATACATAGTGGATCTATGAGACGACAAGACATAGCCACGGGCCAATACAAAGTGGATCTATGTAATAGTATATGTGTCAATCTTCAAAAGAAAATCCGTCACAACCTGGGCAAAGTAAATATCAGATTGATCACTCAACCCAGGGTCTTCTTACCGATCCCGATGCAATACGATTCTCACCATGTGAATAGATGTCTTGATTTTGAGCATGGAAAAAACCACTTGATTATCAGTCAATGATGTAAACCGTTAACAAGCATGAGGGAAATCACCATTGATGTCAATGATTCCCAAGGTACTCTAGTACATTCCAATGAATGTGAATGGATGAGTTGAAGTCGAACATCTATGGAATCATCCGATCAGGGGTCAATGATGTAAACCCACTGTCAGACGTGAGGAGGCCTGCCATTGAGGCATGCAGGTCCCAAATTACTAACTGGTTTCTAAGTATAACTCCTGGATAATGTGCTAAAGTCGACAGGACTAGACTCATCGAAGGAGGGCCTTGATGTATCCCCCATCAACGACACGAAACAGACATAGAGATGTCATTGGTAGATCAAATGAACATGGACTGACACGGGTATTGAAACAAGATATTTGTGTTGGTTGACTCTTAAAGAAGGTACTTCCCTTGAACATTGAGGCATAACAACATAAACTTGACATGGACCAAAACTTGATAATGCAATGGATGTTGTGACTTTACGTCGGGTGACCCAAAGGAGTGAGGAAACTCAAAGGATTGGTTCAGTGAAAAGGTTTAGCATCTTGAAATGCGTGCAAAGATAAAAATGTCGTGTTCAAGGGCGACTGTAAGGGTTACTGGTAATGTTCTCAAAAATTGCTTGGCTTGCTTCCTTCAATTTTTCCCCCATCCAAATAGACGAGTACCTCATTTTAATTTAACAAGCTCGAGGAGGGTAACACATGCTCGATATAACTCACCTTCGGGAAGTCCCTCTTTCTTTGTTTAATGAACTGGAAGAAGTAAGGGTTTGGTCCCATATGGGCCCTTCAATGTATGATTTTTTAATGAGTCCAAAGAAGGTAAAATCGGTGGTTTTTCATATTTAGAGAGTCTGAAAACAACTTAAAGACGACTCCAATGTTGTCGTTTTTCATAATGTTAGTCTCACAAGGCCGAATAAGAGATAAATTATCACTCTAAAGATGCCATTTCAAACCTTTTAACGAGTGGGAAAGGAAGCAAGATCACTCAATAATCTTTTCACGTTTAGAGAGTCTGAAAAGAGTTTAAAGAAGACTCCAGGGGGTTCCTTTTTTGTATATTCATGTGAGCCCAAAAAAGAGATAAAAGGTTGCTCAGTTACATTCTCATTTTTTTTCGAGCATGATAAAGAACAAAGACTAAGCTTTGTACTCTTCCCCCAGCGTGAGAGCTAGTGGCTTAACTCCAGAATGATCATCAAAGGATAGAAACATGCCCCCCCAAGATTCAATTCATTCACCGACTTTGAGGTTGTCACCAATTTTTGTACTAGATGGAGAGAAAGCATACAGGTGGATGAAAAGAAGGTTCAAATACGAGATGTAATTAAATACTTGACTCGGCATGTACGAGATCTGGCAAAAGAATCGACCTGATAAGAGAGGTGACTATTTCATTTTTTAATGAGCTTGACACAGGAAAAGAACTATGCTCAAGGCTCTGGGTTCAATCCCCAGATTTTTGTTTCATTTTTTAACGAGCTTTCCATAGAGAGAAAAAATATGCTCATAAGCTCTATTTCATTTCTTAACAATATTTCTACACAGAAGCGAAACTATGCTCTTAACTTATGTTTCATTTTTTAACGAGCTTGCCCCATAAAAGAGAAACTATGATCGTAGCCTCTGTTTCATTTTTTAACAAGCTTGCCATAGAGAGGGAAACTATGCTCATAACCTCTGTTTCATTTTTTAATGAGATTTCCACAGAGAAGTGAAACTATGCTCATGACTTCTATTTCATTTTTTAATGAGATTGCTACAGAGAGGAAAATTATTCTCATATCTTGTGTTTCATTTTTTAACGAGCTTGTCATAGAGAGGAGAAACTATGCTCATGAACTCATTTTGATCAAGGCTTCCAAGAGGATAATGCTCTAGAAGGACACCATGTCAAGGGACAAAACTCGGTCATGGCTTCCAAGAGATCATCATTGGATGGAAGAAGAATGCTCTGGAAGGAACACATGTCAAGGACCGTGACAAGGATAAGGAGATCAAGCTCCAATAACCCTACCGAAGGGATCACCATGTCAACTACCGGATATAATTCATCAGAATTTTAATTCATGGGAGACACCGCCACATAATTGACCTATGGCAGAGGTGATACTGACTCCATATAACACCTGGTTAGGGAGGTTATTGGGTTGATGGTCAAGTCAGGGCCAACAAACGAAATTTGATCAATAGTCACCATTCTTCCATCGTGCGGGAAAAATATCACATAGAAAAAAGTGGACATAATAGCTTTCATGGAATAGACATAATCTCTCCCAAGGAGTAAATTGAAATCCAAGGGGTCCTGGACTACCATAACATCAATAAAGACTTTTTCCATCCCAAAGTTACCGAAAACTGAGGAAGGATCCCTAAAGGGTGACTGGTTCTTCTGTTGAAAGTGAACAGAGTCTGGGTAACTGGTACAAGCTGAGGATAACCCAAAGCTTTCCAAGCAATAGAGGAAAAAATACTAATAGAAGAACCTTCATCTATCAGCGTATGAGGAATGTCCTGACCACAAACTTTTACTATAATCTTGAAAGGCATGTGAGAGGGAATACGAGGTCTAGTTAGCACACCTTAATCAAAAAGGATGGCCTAATTACTTGGATGGGTTTTTGTAGGAGAAGGAATGCCCCCCAGCATGGTAGATCCAGTTTCGATGAGAAAAACATGGGCAAAATCAGGCTTACTCTCTAGCGGGAGAGTAGGATCGATCGATCATGGGATCGAATCAACCACCTTGGCACTCTTCAGAGGAAGAGTGGGATTGACCGATAATCTAACCGGAGCAACCACTTTGGCACTCATCAGAGGAAGAGTGGGATTGAATGATGATGTAATCGAAGAAATGACTTTGGCACTCATCAAAGGAAGAGTGGGATTGACCGATGAAGTCACCAGAGCAACCACTTTGAGACTTCTCAAAGGAGGAGTGGGATTGAATGATGAAGTAACCGGAGCAACCACTTTGACACTCATCATAGGAGGAGTGGGATTGACCGATGAAGTCACCAGAGAAGCCACTTTGACACTCTTTGGATGAAGGGTGGGACTGACCAATGATAGGACTGTATCAATCACTTGGGTTTCACTTTCCAGATGAAAAGTGGGGCTGATCGATGACGAAACTAGATCAACTACTTTGGTGAGTGGTTCAAACAAGGATGAAAATAGATTGACCACCTGATCAACTGGATTGACTGGGGATGGAACTGATTTGATCAGTCCATCAACTAACGATGGGTTGGGAGAAATATTACAATAACCTTTTGGAAGTTGAAGTTTTTCGAAAAGAGAAGAAGCCTCGTCCATATGAGGAAAAAGGTGAGAATAATGATCACCTTTGCATAACATGCAAGGGAATTTGACAGCTATCTTCTTCTTACCAACCTTAATGTCACTAGTTGACGGGGTATCACTAGCATGACCAATAGAGGCCGATGATGTGGAAGACCACATTTCTAAGACCTTGGGAATACCAGGGCAATCTCTCAAAAAATGGTCACCCTTACAAAGACTGCAAGGGAATTTGGGTTTCACATTCTTCATTTTAACCTTATATACCTTATCAACACTCCTAGTACTATTAACAGTAGCTGGTATCTTAGATCCAACATCTGATGTAGTTGGAGGCTTGGTCCCTTTTTGTTTCTTCTTCTTCTCTTTCTGTTTCTTCTTCTTCTTATCAATCTAGCTACTCGCTTGAGAGCTTTCACTAGGCGAAGAAGGAGAAATGGAAGGAGACCTGATGGGTGAAGAAGGAAAAAGGTTGACATGAGGTTGATGTGTGGGCAGTGTGCTTACATCTAAAGCACCTACATTTGATATCACCGGAGTGGAAAACAACCATACCGGTAACCCAATTGTGAGACCTAGAAGGCTCAAAGTAGCGATGTAAGGAGGACCAACGTTTCCGTAAGAAGGAAAAACAAAGGGTTCCCCTCGAAAAGGGGTTCCTTCATTGGTCATTCTGGGAACTGACGCCATAAAAATAAAAATCCAACCTAGATTCTACTAGGGAGAACAAACAGCACACGCTAAAAATATATTAAGAAAACAAGCAAACAAAACCTTCTCACAATGAGCACACTAGTTGGTGATGAAATCCAATGTTGCAGGAACAAAGTAAGAAGGGGCTGAGATAAACAAGGTGGAATAGTTACGTTGACGACCTGCTTAATGGACTTACACCTTGGTGCAAGCTCCCACACATAATTGTGGGTATACCCTCCAAGGATCCCGAGTGAGTCTGGCCAACGTCGATTCCAGGTACCGTGAAGACTTTCCCTTCCATAGTCACCTTGTGTAAATACCCTAAAGAGATAGGCCACTGAGGTTACCAACTACAATAGTGATGCCTGGGGAAATAGTCGACAATCCGATCCACCCGCAAGGGTAGGGTATCTAGCCTGAAATCAACTTGAAAGGATTCCACTCATCATTGTGGGTATAGCTTCAAGAGGCCCCCATAATACGCTCAATCTCTACACTAAGACCAACAAAGAAGGGTGAGTAACTCTGCCAGTCTTAATGCGACCTCGTGATTGACCCTTGTGTGAGAAGGGCTTCCCAGGACAAAATGCAGCAATTGGATTTCACCGCTCCCTAACACAAGATCCTATGTTTGTTTGCAGATTTGGAAATTTATCTTTCACACCTATTCCAAATCCCTACAACTAATCTAACGTAGGTTTTCTACCAAAAAATGTAAAAATGTCTAATCAATTTTAGTTTAGCGCTTGATTTTTAAGGTTGTTGTTACTCAAAAGGAAAGTGGCATGGACAATATGGTGTTTTGACCGACTAGAAAGTTATGAAAAGAGATAAATATGCAATATTTTCATTTCGATGAACGCTATGCTATGAGAAGGAGAAAACATTCATCATTCTAGATGCACAATGTCCCAAAATTTCAAAAAACATGCAATTCTGCTACTTCAAATGCAAGCTAGTTTCACAACCCAAAAGAAAGAATGCATTCAAAACAATGAGAACTGAAAGAAAACAAGTAGAATCTTGTTCTAACAAGAAATCAGTCAAAGATCCTAAAACCAATAATAATCCAAGGATTACAATGAAATGTAGAGAAGAATCTAAGAAACGATAGGGAGAAAGAGAAAAACACTCAAAAATGTCTCGACAAAAAAGAAGCTAGAAAAGGCAATTTTGTTTTTCTAAAAGAGGCTTAAATCTATAATCAAGACAAAATATAGTGACAAGCATAAAAAAACATCAAGAACCAGTACAAATAAATTCACAAACCATCCACAAAGACTGGGTAAAGACTTCCACAAAATAGGATAAAAAAATCTGAGCAGAAAAGTGCAAAAAACCTCCAAAACAGAGACTAGCGCTCCCTGTCTCAAGGGTACAGAGCGCTGCAATGCTCCCTAAATAAATATAGGGGAGAGATGATGATATACCAGTGTTATGATATGGCCTATAGGGGGGCCTTGGTCCTCCCAGAAGCTCATAAAAAGAGCCAAAACATTGCAAAACAATCACCCAAAATGCATAAAAAATGGTGAAAATGCTAGTGAAGGTAGGAGAAGGCTAATGTATCATAAACACACAAAAATTTTTATCTGAAAGGTGGTAAAAGGGTAAGGACAAACCAAGAAAATAAAATAGGATTCCTTCCCCAGCAAAGTCGCCAATTTCTGTTACAATTGAATCCTCCCGTGGACAAGCGGATTCCCTCTTGGTCTCTAGAATCCTAAGGCCAAGACAGAAAAGTGCTTAACGTGGACACTAACATCCTTTTTAGATATAATTAAGATAATATACGAAGAGGAAGAAAAAATATGTGTACCTTGTTAATGACATTTGTCCTCACAAATTCCAAGTTGAGCTCCAATCCTGAGCTCTTCGATAGGTCCTGTAGAACAAACAAAGATACAATGGGCTTCCTATTTTACTGAGATTAGCTCAAATATAGATCTATCTACTGAAGACAATTTCATGTGAAACAAACATAAACTCAAAATAAATAGGCCAAGCATGTATATTTATTAATGAGAACAAATGAAGAGTACTTACAATCCTTTGATGAAGGTGCAACAACTTCTTCCAGTTCTCTTTGTCCAACCCCTTTGCTCAAATAATCTACATTGATTATGCTTCA
>JASDQU010336581.1:0-12610 GCA_032191745.1 Picea mariana | reverse complement strand
TCACTATTATAACAATTTTATAATTAAAAATAAAGCTATTTAAAAAAAAGTAAACACAAGTTACAGCTGGAACTTGTTAAAGAAAGGAACATATAAATATATACATCAGTTAGCCATAGTAAACTAAGTTCTTTTGAAATTATGTAATTTCTTTTTGTTTTGTTTTTGTTTTCTGAAATTAAAGTATTAAATCAGTAAAAAATGGAAAAACTAAGGGCTTTAAATAAAAATAGAGAAGATATTCAGAAAGACGAAAAATCGATTTTCATTAAAAATCTTTCATAAAAAAACAAAATGTTCAAGTCTTTGCATAGACGAGGGTCAGGTATATGATCTTTAGCCCTTTTAGATGCAATGTACAATAAAAAGACTAAGTATGAAGAAGTAAAAGAGAGCTGAGCCAAGAAGGAATGGAGCTATGATGGTGAATCATGAGGAAAGAACTTGCATAATAAAACTAATTAACACCGAATCAAATCAAATCATATTACAACAAACTACACAAGTATATCTTTACCTCATGAAGACCAGCAAACTCATCCTCACTTATCCTCTTCACTACTTCACAAAACCACCTACTGCAAAACCACCTACTGCAGATGATTTAGCCAATCTCTGCTGAAGATGTAATGAAAGAATGAAATAGAAAAACCCTCCCAACACTCACAACATACTCTCTTAAAATTCTGCCTAAGGGCTATCTCTGAGTTTTATTTCTGAGACAATACTTCCTTCTGAAAAATATGTATTCTCTGACTTCCACCCTTTTGGCAAGCGGTGTGCTGTTTCATTTATGTCAGTTGGTAGGCAGTTCTGGTGGTTAAGAAGTTAAGGACATTTTCATTTTAAACGAACTCAAGCTCATACGGGCGCGAACGATTAGAACTGCCTCCTTTATGTTTTTTTAATAAAAGAAGTACCTGTTGATAATTTCCAATGTTTGCTTTACGTATATCCCTTTGATCCAACTCTTATACACATCATTTTTGAAATTTCAATTGGTCTTCATAATGTGATCTAGCCCCGTGAAGGTCTCTGCGTCTTCCAGGCATCTCGTATATTCCTTCTATCATATAGGTCTTGTCGACTTAATGCATCACTTCAACCTCAGTCCGCGTTTTAAATTTTTGCAACCAATCGTAATCTTGACAGCGGTGTTTCCGTTATTCATAATTTTTGATTGCTTGAGAATGACATTGAATATCTAAATTATTTTACAGATAAATATACATCTCATTCCCCAAAAAAGCTATCAAAATCAATTTTTGAATTCAATACAGGGCTACCATCCAATTTCTCGTTTAGTTCATTAACAATTTCAGACGAATTCACATAAGGCTCTAATAAATTAGGGGACCTTTCTAATGCAATACCATAGTCCTTCAAGATCTGAGGGGTTTCTACCGAGGCTTCTTGTCTTTCTATGACGACAAGAAAGTTATCCTTCAACTCGGAAATCAAGTATTTATTGTTGCATGAATCCACAATATGAGCTAGATGCCTTATATTTTTAATTTTGATCTCATTAAGCCGTGAGACCTGTTGATTGTTCGTGTCCAATATTAACGTGATTGGCTAAAACCTGTGATAAGATAACCATCTGTTTTTTTGACATCCCAAACCTTTACAGTGCAATCACTAGAAGCAGTAATAACACGACCCCCATCACTTGTGAATATTGCATCATTTACATACGACATATGACAATGAAATTCCTTCAATGCTTTACCAGATTTGATCCCCTGTATTCTTGCACTACTGTCAAATGACGTGCTTAAAAGCTAATTTCCATCAGGAGAAAAGGAAAGGCTTGTAACACCCTGGGAATTTGCATGTTCTAGACACCTTAAACACTGACCTGTTCGTATACGCCATACCTTAATTTTCCCATCCTGTGAACCAGAAACCAACATCTCTGAATCTTGATTGAAGTCAACACAGGGGACAACATCATAAAGGAATCATCAACTTGATACTGAAGATCCTTCTTAAGCTTCCCACTGATGTTATCCCAGACCTGAATCCATCAAGTGAGCAGGAAACAAGGTATTGCCCATCTGGAGAGAAGCGAGCACATTCTGGGTGGTTTTGTTTCCCAAATTTAATTGTATGTGCCAGCGTTGTTGGATACATTTATTCCTCATATGCCTTCATTTTCCACGCTAATTAAAGACCCAAGAGCGTTTTCTCTTCAACACTCAGATTGAAATATTCATCTCCCATCAGTCCTCGAACTCAAGCTTATTCTCTGTTTGTTTTTAACCCAATAAGAAACCAGCTTCCTTGCTGCCAATAAATTGAGAGTAGAGACATGTTACTCTCGTGGATAATAGCTGCAAACGAGGTTACTGATTAATACTAGAATACAACCAAAAAGCCCCATCTCCCCTCAGCTTCAAAGTGTGCTCACAACGTATACCTAATTCCAGAAAACCATGATTTCTTTTAATATATCTTCCTCTATGCGAAGTGATAATCTCTCAAGAAATTAACCAAATACTTGTATTTGTATCGTAACCTCTTTTAACCTTTTGCAACTTGATTTATGACATATTTCTATTTCGTAAGAGCTTTTAAAAGGACTTAAGTGAAAAACTTTTAATGTAGGATCATATATGTATGTATGGAAAAGGTATGTATGTGTTGTACATATGGAGTATCAGCTAAGGCTTTGGAACATAAGGCAAATCAAACCATTCAAAAAGGTAAGGTGAAGATCATGCTTTCTTTATTTAAATAATAATAAAGGTCACATGTGGAAAATAATATAATGATATAATTTTGCTCATGAAATGGCACAAAATAATGGGATGGAATGGAGCTAGCATGAAAATAATAGGCATGGTGCCAAACCATCTATTTTTGAAAAGTGATTAATGCCATATTAAGGAAGTGAGTTGCTGGGCAAAAGATGGAAATATGATATAGTTATAAATAATTTTTCAAACACTTATTCACTTCATCTTAGCTAAGTAGATAAGCGTCTTTAAACACATCGTGAATGATGCGAGGAGCGGGGAGGAAAATAAGTCGTGCTTAGAAACAAGTCAGTGTCACAATGAAATTCCCAAGAACATTGCACCAACCTTTAACGATAATAGGAAAAAATTTGTGCAAGTAGTATGATTCAAAGGGGAGCCTGACAACACTGTGTTGGCTAAGTTCTATTGACAAAAATAGTCATCAACAATTGCCAACCAATAGATGCGCGTCGCTTATAGTGGCGTGCAAGCGTTAACAATAACATACGATCGTTTATTCTTTGTAGGAAAGGGAAAGGGAAGGGTAATGGAAGGACTAAGGGAGACTTAATGTGGGACAAGGAAAAGGTTGATAGGGACAGGTGGACTATGTTATACAATAGGGGAGACACGATGGAGGTCAAGGGATTCATGGATCGAAACTTTGGGAATAGCTCATGGAAAGTGGTAAGTAAGAGGGGGTTTGGACCTATTTTATAATCGAAAAGGACAACTCTTCAGACATGACGAGATGATTACGAGGCTTAGAAACTTGTCATGGATGTGTATTGAGGGAAAGACCCAAAACACTGAGCGTCCACAATGTGTATGTTGGAGGCATCTCAAAATGAAGGGGGATAGAGAAAAAGGAAAGAAAGAAGGGGGAACAGTACTGAAAAATGTGGTGAGCCAGGATGTCTCGTGTAGCAAGTGAATGGTAGACAAGTGAGGAATCGTGACAAAGGAAGGCAACTTAGTTCACCTGCAAGTTTGTTGTCCACCAAAACACATTTGGTTAATCAATTAAAAATATACAGATAGTCTTCCTTTTAATATCACCAGCCATTTCTCCATCACTTCTAGCCGTAAGAAAAGGAAAAATGAAAAGGAAGAAAAAAGAAATAAAAGTAAGAAAATAAACCGAGTAAAAGTGAAAACAACCCAAAACTAATCTAACCCTTCCCAAAATTTTTTATTGTGATTATGATTTTTTTTTTGTTTATTTTTTATTAGAGGGAATAAACCGTTATCTTGAAATCAGGTCGGATGAAATTTAGCGTAAAGTTATGCGTCATTTTCTTTGTGCATGGGTCTTATGTGTTCGAAAAACTTGTATATGGGGGGATTGTCAAAATGCCAACCAACAGATGTATATTGTGCGCATATATGATTAATCAAAATCCAAAAGAAATGCCCACCAACCTCCAAGACATGCCAACCAACAGATGCTTTACCAGAATTGATGAAGGTATTGATTGAATTAGATTTAGGGTTTAAGGTTTGTACCTTCGAGGGAAGATCCATGAAATTATCAAACAATTCAATATCACATGTGTAGACCTTTATATCAAGAACCTGATTGTCATAATGCAAAGAAGATTCATAACATCGATTAGAAAGCATAAGAATGTCCCTATCATTGAAATAATAATTGCGCACATGAGGGACTTGCTTGATGGCGTCGAGTCCTTTATACTCTTTTGATTGAAACAAAGGATTCACAAAATTTTATACAATTTAAAATCTTGATTGAACTCATAGACATCCACATCATTAAATTGGTGTTGGTTCTCATCAATTTGTATTGACCACTCATTAGAATCATCATCGAATACAAATGTATCATAAGTTGGTTTGACGCAATTAGCATAGATTTCTTCATTTGAATAATCAACATTTCCATTGTATGTGTGCAGATAAGAAGCTTGAGATGAAAGGTGATTTTGGGTTTGAGGTTTAAGAAGGCTATGAGAGGTGGGTTGGTCATGAAGCATCATGATATAATTATGGTCCTTGTCACATTCAATCTCTCGGCCACAAGTATTTTATTCATTATGATTTGTCTCTAAGATAGAGAGATCTCGAGAAATACTCTCAGTATGATTTGAAGATTTAGACTTGAGAAAGGACATGCGATCTTGCAAGGTCTTAATGACAAGGATTAAAGAAGACAACTCCTTCTGTGAATCATAAATGCCAAAGGAGTAACCTATTCTACACTTTTGTTCTTCAAAGTTGAGGCAAGTAGATAGGGCTAGCTCCAGGTTTTGAACATTCTTTTCTTCCAACTGCCATAGGTAAAGAGGGGGGAAAAGTTCATAGTAATGCAACAAAGAAACTAGGTTGGTATGGAAAATGGTAGTAGGAATTAGATTGTACAACTTGATAAACTGAAGACTAAAAGTAAGAATGCTCTCATTATCCTTCATGTGTAATTGATTAAACCTCTTAAGATGCTCGTAAGGATTATCTAAATGCCAAAAAGTAGCATTAAACCAATAAGACAACTCCAACCAGGTAGAAATGCATCCATCGGGAAGGATGGAAAATAAGAAGGTGACATCGCCTTGAAGGGAATTCATAAACAGTAGCATACAAATATCATTATTATTCACTCAAAGAATAGCGCAAGCATTCGAAAACCACGAAGGTGTTCAACAACTGTAACAGTTCCATCACCATGGAAGAGAGGCAAATGATCCTTGAATTTGTGAGGTAAGGGGTTCACCAGGTGAGTGAACTTTAAGGGAATGGGAACAAACAAAGGAGAATTGTTTAGGTCTTCTTCAAACTCAAACAAGCCATCCCTACGAATGACTTTCCCAGGGTCAGTAGCCAAAACCATAGTGTTACAACCACTAAACATACTTCTGATTGGTTGGGACATTGAGGTCTAGGAAAAGTAAAAAAGAATTGAAAGAATTTAAATAAAAACTAGGAACGAACCATTGAGCGGTTGTCCCCAGTATGGTCGCCAAAAACATATGTTGACGTTAAAAGACTAGAGAGTCTCAAGCCTCAACATTTTCAACCTCCCGCAGGGCTAGGCGAGAAAAAGCGAGAATATCACCCTAGTCCTAAAGCCCCAAACAAGAATGCACATTGAACTTTAAGTTAAATTTATCATAACCTATAGTCCAAGCATAGTTTCCCTTGCTCTATAATTTTTCCTTTTATCAATATTTATTTTTTATGTGATTTTATGATTTTCATGCTATTTACTATTCTAATTACTTCTATGTGGGTTTTTACATTTGATGTAACGAAAATTAAATCTAATAAGTAAATACCATGAATAATAGAAAACAAATGTTTAATTTCATTTATTTAGCAAAAACCCAAAAATTTGAAAAGATTAACCTAAAATTAAAAAAAAGGACCAAATTCATTAGCACAAGTTAGTAATCACTAAATAAATATTGAACATTAAGTGGAAAAGTAGTGTAATGATTATAATTTAAACATTTTTATAATTAAAAATAAAATTATTTACAAAAATAGAAAAAAGAAACAAAAGGTACAGTTGGAACTTTTTAAACAAAGGAACATATAAATGTATACATTAGTTAGCCATAGTACACTAGTTTCTATTGAAATTATGTAATTTATTTATTTATTTATTTATTTTTCCTCTGAAATTAATGTATTAAATCAGTAAAAAATGAGAAAAACTAATGGAGTTAAAGAAAAATAGAGGAGATATCGAGAAAGACGAAGAATTGGTTTCCATTAAAAAGATTTCATACAAAATCATAGAATATCAAAATATTCAAGTCTCTGCATAGATGAGGGATAGGTATATGATATTTAGCCCTTTTAGATGCAATGTACAATAAAAAGACTAAGCATGAAGAAGAAAAAAAGATCTGAGCCAAGAAGGAATGGAGCTATGGTGGCAAATCGTGAGGAAAGGTCCTGCATAATAAAATTGATTACTGTCGAATCAAATCGATACATATTACAACAAACTACACAAGTAAATATTTACCTTATGAAGGCCAACAAACTCAACCTCCCTTATCCTATTCGTTGCTTCGCAAGACCACCTGTTGTCGACAATTTCCCCAATATTTATTGAAGATGTAATGAAATAATGAAATGGAAAAACCCTCCCAACATTCACAACATACTCTCTCTTAAAATTCCGGCTAAGTTCTCTCTCTGAGTTTTATTTCTGAGACAATACTTCCTTCTGAAAAATCTGTATTCTCTGACTTCCCCCGTTTTGGCAGGTCGCGTGTTGTTTCTTTTATGTTAGTTGGTAGGAAGTTTCGATGGTTAAGCGGTTAGGTATGTTTTCATTTTAAATGAACTCAAGCTCATATGGGCACGAATGATTAGAACTACCTCCTTTATTTTTATTTAATAAAAGAAGCACCTGTTGATAATTTCCAATGTTTTCTTTACGTATATCCCTCCTTTAAATAATAATTGATCCAACCGTTATCCACGTCATTTTTGAAATTTCAATTGGTCTCTGTAATGTGATCTAGCCCCGTGAAGGTCTCTGTGTCTTCCAGGCATCTTGTATATTCCTTCTATCATATAGGCTTGGGTCTTGTCGACTTAATGCATCACATCAACCTTAGTCTGCATTTAAAATTTTTTCAACCAATCATAATATTGACAACGGTGTTTCTGTTATTCATATTTTTTTATTTCTTTACAATGACATTGAATATATGAATTATTTTACAGATAAATATACAACTCATGCCCAAAGAAAGCCATCAAAATCAATTTATGAATTCAATACAGGGCTACCATCCAAGTTCTCGCTTACTTCATTAACAATTTCTGACGAATTCACTTAAGGCTCTAATAAATCAGGGGACATTTCTCATGCAATACCATAGTCCTTCAATATCTGAGGGGTTTCTGCCGAGGTTTCTTGTCTTTCTATGACCACAAGAAATTTATCCTTCAAAATCAAGTATTTATCATTGCATAAATCCACAATATGAGCTAGATGCCTTATATTTTTAATTTTGATCTCATTAATCCTTGAGACCTATTGATTTCTCATGTCCAATATTAATGTCATTGGCCAAAACCTGTGATAAGATAACCATGTTTTTTTTTTACATCACAAACCTTTACAATGAAATCACTAGAAGAAAAAATAACATGATCCCCATCACTTATGAATATTTCATCATTTACATAAGACATATGACCACAAATTTCCTTCAATGATTTTCCATATTTGAGCCCTTTGACGTAGTGCCCCTACCTCAGGAGGGGTCTGTTGACCTCCCGGTCATTGGATATTCAAACTTCCTGAGCCTAAATAGCTCTTTGGATTCTTGTTGGAACCCTCATGAACTGACTCCACAGGTCCTTGCGAACTTCACCCACATGATCTAGCATCGGCGTAAAGTTCCTCTCCACATGACCACTGGTTGTGACTACGTGCCTATCCCAAAAGGCACTCCTCGACCTCAGGCCTCGGGTGGTTTTGTTGTGAGTCACCATGATTCTCCCAATCCTTGAAACTCTGAACTAAGATCTTGGCACCCGCTAGCTCCTTCCCTTTACAACCGCTAATGTGACCTCTAGCTAAGACCTCAGGCCAACTCCCAAGTGCTTCAAGACTTCGTGCTTCTCGAACTCGGGAATTAGTTCACCTTTTTCTCCCAAATTCCAATCTCCATACTATCCTTCCCAATGAAAGGATCAATGGTTAGATCTTCTCTCAGATCGACGACTCAACTATTCCTCATGAGCTTCTAAGTGTTGTATGACTTTTGGCTCTTATCCTCCTTGCAAATCCACTAAATATAACAACACACAACTGTCAGAACCTTTCTCCTCTAGGGATCTCTACCGTCCTTCGATATTCTTGATGGTTTCTTTCCAGATATCTTGGTGTGAACCCTTCTGAACTTGTTTCTCACTGCAAACTCTGGGATTCTAAGGAATCCTGGATGCACTCTTGCAGCCTTCACGATAACCTTTGGTTATCTGAACTTCAAATTTGTGAACTCCTTGCAAAAGAGGTTCTTCAACCACTCACTCGGGTTGGAAAAATATAAGACTCAACTTGGCCTACGCACACCTTGAGTGACTTTGTGTTACTCTGGCACTTTCGCAGGTATAAGTTCAATGATATCTCTCCTAAGATTTATGAGATAAAACTTAGAATCTATCAACACACTCCTTACGGACTTTCACTGCACTCCTTGCAGGAATTCTCAGGAAGAGAAACAATTGAAACTTATACTCTCCTCACAGACTTCATACATTCAACATGAACTCACATACATATTACATTGAAACAAATGCACAACAGAGACTATAAAACAAACTGTAAACATACCATTCAATAGATGAAAATAGTAACCATAATACACCATACAATTGGATTAAACCATTCTTATATTAATTCAAGCTATTTCTACATGGATTTCAACATCAATATCTCTCTGCTCATACAATCCTCTCCAGGTCTACTCCTCTACAACTATCTATTCTTGCTCTCCAACAATTACAATGATAATAATCTTTTTAGATCCTCATACGAGGGAGTCTTCTTGAGTTTTTCCCTCCTACAAATCTAAGCTATCTTATCAAATTAAAGACTAATATCTACTTATCATTTATTACAAGAAATGTCTACAACTGACAGATAAGAGCAATGCTCTAGATCTGCATTATGTTTCCCCCAAAAATTAAAGCAAATATATCTTTCTAGACATTACATTGATGTGCTTTGTTTTGAAATTCAAATTTCTTCAAAATGCGTACTGGTGTATATCCAATTGTCCTCCACTCGTGCTTTGTTGGTGATGCTCCTGCATCATACTCCTTTGGCTAAACAATTCATGGAATCCTTTCCATGATCTCCTGCACCGACTTTCCATGTTTTTGAATATCGACTTCTCTTTCCCAACTGGCATCCTCAATCGAGCGTCCTTTCCATTTTACCAGGTACTCAAAATATGTCTTCCTTCGAGTCTTCTTGCTAACTCTCTGATCCATAATCTTTTCCATATGCGACCTTTCTTCTATAGGCATCTGTTTTATCCACTGAATCTTCTTTTGATTATCTTCTCCTCCTCCTTCATCTTCTCTGTAAGGATATAGATCTGCTACATTGAATATGGGTGATATACCCACATCATCTGGAAATTCTATCTCATAATCATTTGCCTCAAACTTTCTCAAGATTTTACACGGCCCTATCTTCTTCATCTTCAATTTGTTGTATGTTCCCCTCGGGAACCTTTCTTTTCTGAGGTGTGCCAAAACTAAATCTCCCACTTCAAATTGAAGCTATCTTCTGGGTTGATCCGCTCTGTGCTTTTATTATTGGCTAGAGTTTTGTAACCCCTCTTTGATTTTACTATGGCACTCTTGCATTTCTGCTGCAAAATATTTCTCTCGAACACTCCTGACCTTACTCTACTCTAATTCTCTCAAATCATATACTCCTCTTGGTTGCATTCCGTACATTATATGGAATGGGATCTTTCTAGTGCTTCTGTTAGGTGAATCATTATATGAAAATTCCGCTTGCAGCATAATCTGATCCCACTGGCTATGATGTTCAGCGACCAAACTCCTCAACAAATTCTCCAAGATTTGATTTATTACCTCAGTCTGTCCATCCGTTTGAGGGTGGTGTGTTGAGATAAAGGATAAATTTGTCCCCAAATTCTTCCACAGTGTCCTAAAGAAATGACCAACAAATTTGGTATCTATATCTAAAACAATACTCCTAGGAAATCCATGAAGTTGAACAACTTCTTTGAAAAAAAGATTTGCAATGTGTGTTGCATCACTAGTTTTCTGACATGGAATGAAATGTGACATTTTGGAAAATCTATTGACTACCACAAAGATTTTATCACATCCTCTTTGTGTTCTCGATAGTCCCAACACAAAATCCATGCTTACCATGTCCCACGGCCTCTCTGGTATTTGCAATGGTTGATACAATCTAGTATTTTGTCTTTTCCCCTTTGCATGCTGGTAGATTCTACATCTATTCACAAATTTCCTCACATATGTCCTCATTCCTGGCCAATAATATGAATTTTTTAGTTGCGCAAATGTTTTATCATGGTTGAAATGTCCATCCAATCCCCCACTATGTTTTTCCTTCAAAAGGTTTTCTCTCATAGAACACTTTGGGATACACAACTAGTTTCCTTTGAACAAAAGTTTGTCTTGAATCAAATATTCAGTCCATTGGCTTCTGTCTCTTCGGACAAGATTCTCACATGCTTCATAAGCGTCCTTGAAATATGAATCATCTCTGTACATTTCCTTAAGGTTGTCAAAACCTAAGGTCTTCACTCGAAACTTCTGTAGAGGCAAACATATCCTACTCAATGCATCAAGAACTTTGTTAGCATTTAAAAAAACATGATTTGTAACAAAAGTAAAGTTATGCATGAACTCAACCCATTTTGCATGCCTCTTGTTCAGTTTTTCCTGTCTGGTTATAAATTGTAAGGCATGGTTGTCGCTATACAAAATGAACTCTTTCGGAACTAGGTAGTGCCTCCATTTCTTCAAGGCTTGAATAACTGCATAGAACTCTTTATCATATGTGGAGTATTTCCCTTTGGTCTCATTCATATTCTCACTGAAGTATGAAACTGGTCTATTGTCTTGATTCAGGACTGCTCCAATTGCAAATCCACTTTCATCACATCTCACTTGAAATGTTTTACTAAAATCTGGCAGAACAAGAACTGGTTGTCCAATTATCTTCTCCTTTAACAACTTGAAACTTTTATCTGCTTCCTCTATCCAATGAAAATATTTAAGTCTTTTCTTAACTGTATCCATCATCTACGCACCAATTCCACTAAAATTCTTGATGAATTTCCTATAGACACTAGCTAATCCATGGAAGCTTCTGACTTCAAAGATATTTCTTAGTGATGGTAATTATTTGATTTCTCTTACCTTCTCCAGATCCATCTTTAATTCATTCGAAGAGACCACAAAACCCAAATAAATGAGCTACGTCTTCATGAAAGACGACTTATTCAAATTTATCAACAACTTCTCTTCCTGCAACCTCCTCATTATTGAAGTCAAATGCTTCAAATGCTCCTCCTTAGTCTTACTGAATATTAGTATATAATCAAGATACACCATTAAAAACTTACCAATGAAATCTTTCGAGACTTTGTTCATCAATCTCATGACCGTGCTTGGAGCATTCATCAAGCCAAATGGCATGACAAGCCATTCATGCAGTCCTTCATTCATCCTGAATGTTGTCTTCCATTCATCACCTTCCCTCATCTGTATCTAGTGATATCTAGTCTTTAAATCAATTTTGAAAAAAAAAATTCTCCAGTCAAGAAATCCATCAAGTCATCCATCCCACGCAAAGGAAATCTATACCTGATGGTGATTTTTTTTATAGCCCTTGAGTATGTACATATTCTCCATCCACCATCCTTTTTCGTACTTACCATTTTTGGCACAATGCATGGACTCAAGCTTCCTCTAATCAACCCTTTGTTCATCAAATCCTGGACTTGCTTCTTAACCTCTTCATTCTCCTGCAACGTCAATTTGTACACTACTTTGTTTGGTAAACTCACTCCTCGTATAAGGTCAATGTGATGGCTTATAATCCTAATGGGTGGTAATGAACAAGGAAAATTGTCCACCACTATATTGTTGGAAGATTGGTTGTTGTCATTGATGTCAACCCTGGTCATGGGTTTTGGACCACAAGATTGATGAAGTTATTTGGAAATGAAGGAAAATGCACATGTATATACAACACACATGGATGGATAGTATACATCATGCTCTTTCCGGTGGTATGTGGAACGTCACGTGGATCCTCATGGCTGAGGAGAAATGAATTTTTGAAGATGACAAAGTGAATTGTACAT
>JASDQU010336580.1:0-10760 GCA_032191745.1 Picea mariana | reverse complement strand
CGTGATTCTATTGAGGATTGTAGGGAGTAGAGAGATCCCTCTTAATCCCAAATTTCTTATAGAATGTCTTAAATTCATTTGAAGTGAATTCACCTCCATTATCTGATCTCAAAATATTTATCTTCTTTTCAGACAAGTTTTCAACAAGTGCCTTGAACTCTTTGAACTTGTTGAACACTTCAGTTTTAGTCTTCAAAAAATAAATCCAATTTTTACGTGAGAAATCATCAATAAATTAAACGCGGTATACATACTTATTGAGTGAATCGGTTGACATCAGTCCACACGCGTCTGAATGTATAATGTCCAAGACTCTCTTAGATTTTCTATCATTACTTGGAAATGGTTTCTTCACGTTCTTTCCTTGTGTGCATCCCTTGCATATTTATTCATGTTCCACTTGAATTTATGGCAAACATGTCACCATATTTCTCATGATCGGTAGGGATTTGTAATGTATGTTAGAAAACATCATGTGCCATAGTTCACTTGGAGTAATTGTATTGTGTACTAATGTTGAAACAAAATGTCCTTTTAACTTGTATAAGCCTCCTTCTTGTACCCCAATCACTACATCATAATCAATAAATTTTCCTCTAGGCCACATGAGGACTTCACCATCAATGAAAGCAACTATGAATCCTTTCTCATCTAAAGTTGTGATAGAAAGGATATTCTTCTTCAAACTAGGTGCAAACAAAACATCCTTAATCTTCATAGGTTTTCTAGAGTCTAACTTGTAGGATGCTTCTCCTACTCCTTTAATGGGATATTGATAGTCATCACCTAGCTTCACCTTGTGAGGTGAATCTTTCTTAACTAGATTTGAGAGATATTCCTTATATACATTCATGTGCTTAGAAGCACCATTATCAATAAGCCATGTGTCACTTCCATGAGTGACTATACCTGTAAGAGATGATATCAAAACATATTCTTCACTTGAGTCTTATTCTTTGGTTTTCTCATGATCATGTTCATCATCTTCTGCGGCATGAGCATGATGTCTTTTATACTTTCCTTTTTTGACCTGAACTTTGGAGTCGGGATATTTTATGGAATTGTGTCCCATATTTTGAAAAATTAAGCATCTGTAACTTGAGAAATCATTCTTGAAATTGTGAGTCTTTTGTAATCCATGAGGTTTCTTATGTGAGTGAAATTCCTTCTTGCTCTTTCCTTTTCAAGTATGTGCTTCTAGGGCTTGATTTTCTCCATCACCTAGTTTCTCTTCTCTTGCTGCCAATCTAGCTTATTCTTGAGTATAGTCCTTCCATAGTCTGCTAAACCTTGTTAGCCTTCTTCTTGAACATATACCTTGAATGAATGATTCCCAAGATCTAGGGAGACCATTAAATGTAGTCATCACCAACTCAGCTTCTTCGATTGTGTCTCCAATGGATTCTAGTTATTCTTTGATATGAGACACTCTTGTGAAGTATGATTGGATAGTTTTTGAACTTTGCATATTCACATTCTTGAGTTGTTTCCTCAAGGTCATCTTTTAGTTGATATTATTTCCTTCATACAAACAGGATAAGGCATCAAACATTTGCTTGGGAGTTGGCAATGATGAGACATGGGGGATCAAATGATTCTCTAAACACCTTCATTAGTTTCTTTTTGTACTTTTCTTTAGCCTCATCTCCATCAGGTTCTGGAACTTCTTCTTTTACAAAATCTTCTAGATCATTCTCTCCTAGAATGAGCATCACTCTATACTTCCATGCTTGGAAGTTATCAACACCTTCAAGATTCTCATCAAGCTTGGCACTGGGTGCCATCTTGTGCTTGAACAATACAATAAAAGATAAAACTTTTCAAAGAAACTTTTTTTACTTACCAGAGACTGATGTTCCAAGGTGACCAGTTCCAACTTCAATTCTGCAGTTGTTAAGATGTCTTAGACAAGGTTTTATGAGGAAACCCTAAATTTCCAAAAAGTGAATTTTAAAATTCCGCTCTAGGGGAAAGGTGTGCGGTGAGTTCCTTAGTGGTCTTACTCTGACAAGTGTCCTTCAAAAAGTGGGTGAAAACCCCTCCTATGGTTTTGTGCAGCTGCGGGCAGTTGCAACAGCTGCACCAGTTGCAGTTTACAAAACTTTTTCAAAGTGAGAATCTAATCCAAAGGAAATATGTGCTAGGGTTAGGAGAGTATCCCTACGATCTTAGTTTCCCAAAAAAACTCTTCTAAACTATGCAAATGGATTATTTCAAGCCCGCTCTGATACCATGTTAAAATTCTTCTTAAGCAGTTAAGTGTGCTCTGTATTCTTTAACTTTAGACTATTAAAATAATAATTGCATGCATAAGGAGCATTGAAAGAAAGACATCCACAGTATACATAAGATTTATCCAGGGAAACCCTTGTGGGGGAGAAAACCCATCAAATATTCTTCAATATAGATTCTTCAACAAGTACAATGTCTCTCTTAAGAGAGATCTCACCAAAATAGAGGATCCACCAGAAACCCTAACTAGAATAGAGTATGGCACCACTAGACCAAGATAGTCCTTCACCAGATAACCAAAACCCTTTACTGAGACACCCTTCCTTTGTAGTTTCATCACCCCTTCTTTGTAGTTGTGTCACTCTAAGACTTGTTGACTGTGTAAGAGATATGGTTGTGTGTTCTCCAAATGAGGCATTGGGTGTCTTATAAATACAAGTTGGACTACCCAGAATTAGGTCAGGGCCGACCTGTCCACTTTACCCTTCTAATTTACAATTGACTTGTCAAGGAACAATAGGGGTCGACTTTTACAAAGGTACAAAAGGGTCGACTTAACAAATATAATATAATATTAATATTTAGGGTTTTGTCTTGGTCAAATAAATATGAATATATTCCGAAGCTACTCAAACTTCAACACATATTTTAATACAATACAACATAAATTTGCTATAATAAACAATAAATATGACAATAAAAATAAATCAAAACCACATCTTATGCTTGTACTATTTAATATATTTTCAATATGGTGGTTGTAAATGGTTGTTAAATTTTCATATCCAACATAATTATAAAATGAAAAAAAAAAAACATAATTTTCTATTATAGATACCCATAATAAAATGACACATCCGCAATATAAATGTCCAAAAAAATCATTAACAAATTAGTCTTTGTTGCCATCACCCTAATTATGTTTCTCACTTGGCATTGTAACATTGTTGTTCTCAAAAATATTTTTATAACTTGGATCATGTCTCAATATGAACCACCAATCCCCATCCAACACATCTAGGTAAAAAACACTTGGTTGCAATGTTTTGGGAAAACATAAGGCTCCTTACTTTCAACCCACAATTTTTTAGAGTTAATACATATTATCCCACTATTGCGATCTTCCTTTACATTTCTCCAGTCGAAGGTATCCCACCAGTTGTAAAAAAAATAACACATTGAAATGATAAGAAGTCCAATTGCATAATCTCTTGTATCTTTCCAATGTATCATAACTTCCCCTCTATTAGGTTTTGATCATGGTGGCTAGCACAACTAGATTGGTCGAACTCAACCTCCACTCCACAATCTTGTGTGATGTGTCCATCATCAACATACTTAATGTGAAATGATGTCCATATGCCCACATATATGAGAACAAATGCATCTATAAAAATGCAAACAAAGGATTATTTCATATGTCTAATAACCAAAGCATTACTAAAAATATAATATGTGTTACGATTCAAATGAGCAATATTATAAATAGAACATGGTACTCAGTGAGTTTATCACAGAGTTGTTGCACTCGATCCTTATGTTTAGTACATCCAGATCTTCTCCATTTGGGTTACAACTGGACAATATATATTTCTCTTGTATCTAGTCATCCACCCAACTATTGGGACATACTTTTGGCATATTTTCTTTTAAATAATCAATATAAGGAATGCTTATACCATTCAACCGTCTGAATGATTTCATGTCACTGTCTCATTTCCTTCTTTTATCTTCATACAATGTGACCCATGGTTGCGTTGCCTTTGTGTTGTAAATAACAAATTTATTGATGGCATCAATTTCTAAATTCGTTGATGTATACAATAATTCAAAATGAAAAACATGATATCAAATATGTATTATCAACTTAAAGGATGAATTTAGCAATGCCATCAATTTTTGAATTCATTGATGTATAAAAGAATTCAAAACAAACAGCATGTGATGAAATATATATTATCAACTTCAATGTAAATAATTTCTCTGTACTAAATTGACAAAATATAATTGACTTACTCTTTATCAAGTACCTTTTTCCATTCATATGGAGTATCTCCCCTTCCCTTTTGTCCTCATCTTGATGGTCGTCCCAAATTTTTGCCCCTAATGTGTAATCAATTTGCTTATTTACTCATTGGAATAATAGAATGACTCGCATACTATGTACCCCTCTTCCCTAGAGCCCTCTAGTTTTTCCCTTTGTCGAAAAAACCCCTTCAATTTTTTCATGTACCTCTCTAAGAAGAACATCCAGTGACATGAGAACACCCCAACTAATTCAACCTCATCAGGTAGGTAACTTAGAAGATGGACTTACAAGTCCATAAAACTCGTGGGTAGCTCCTTCTCAAACATACAAGCAATCTCAACTATCTCTCGACGCCACCGTGGAATGATAGCCATATGAAATTCCCTTTATGTGATCAACGTACAAATGCAAATAATATTGATATGGCACATCGCAGGTCCTAAGGGAAGTCATGGTTCACACAACGATGCACGAGCAAAGGATAATGACACTAAAAAATAGACACACACACATAATTAATTTCCATAAAATTGTGAGTGCATAGCATATGTTTACCGATGTCTGTAAAGAAGAAGAATAATGTATCATGTAACATCCCCCAGCCCAACCGAGAGACATTACAGTGCAAAATACTTGTAAAAGACTAAATTTTTGCAGCTAACTAATTTAATTATTTTACATCTAACTGATTTAGCTACTGTCTATAACCATAAAATATATGCATCTACAACATACTAAAATAGACATGAAATGCATCTAATAAAAACCAACATAGCTGCATATAACTTCTTCTCAAATACATAGAGATCATGCACAACTATTTAACTCATAAAAACAAAAATGAAAATGAAAATAGATAAACACTTATCTTTTCACAATAGTTGTGCAACCAACTGCTTGGGATGGATATTCCACCCAACCATAGACTAACTATCTGAATCTCAACAACTAGTCACCCCCGAGTTGAGCCTAGTAATCCACAAAAGAAGGTGGTCTCTCACTGCCCACTCACGGCTCATAAACTCACAACCCACTGATATTATCCTACAACTATCCCTATTTTCCACCAGCTCTCTTCCTCTTGACCTGCCCAGCCCAAGGAATGTACCCCTTCACTGGTCTCATCCCCTCGAGTGTCTTATTCATTTATCAGGGTCTCCCTTGCACATGTAACCAAGAATATCTCAGTTGGGAACTCAAGGGATTTTGTTGCTAGGAAAATTACCAGCAAACCAAAACAAACACTTGTTGATTTAGTGCAACTCACACAAGAGTTCACTCTTGAGGACTGACAACCTCGCCCTGCAGTCTTCAGCTCCAAAACACTTCCAATATGCTCCATCTTGTTCTAAAATTCATCCTCAATGGTTGCACCAACTCCAAGCTCTCTTTATTGCACTCTACTTGCTCCTCATGCACAAAACTTGACTGTCTAAAAATGCTATCTCAACCCATACGAATTTCCTCTCCTTTGGCTTGTTTGCTTGACTCACACACTTCCCCAAGATGATTTTACTCAACCCCCAAGTTCCTAATAACTTTGGTATGTGACCACTCACACCCACCCTCTTACATGTATTCAATGATTATCTTTGAGAACACTCAATCATAAATTAGAAGGTTCATATACAATAGCAATTTTAGGAAAAATGGGTTGAAGTAATATACATGGGTAATTCCCCCTTGGATCCCTCTTGACCATTATCCTAGACACTCCCCTCTCTTGTGGATTAATTCAGCCCCCATCTTTTTCCATGTCCCATTAGCAACTAGCATCACATTTTATTATTAAAACATAGAAAGACAATTCGCATATTGCATCGCTTTGGCCATAGCCACACATTATATCTACATAAGAATTAATTAAAGTGGGGATTATAGTGGGAATGTTACATATTCAACATACATACCCTTATAAGGTTCAGATGGTCATGTGATTTCAACCTTGACAAATTCCCTTCTACAGTGAAGCAACGTCGTAGATCCGACCCATATAAATAAGGTGCCTTCACACCCAATATAACATCCTTCGCCATATAAAGATCATCTTTATTCAAAATCCATGGGACATCACCTTCTTTAAAAGACCAAGAGGGACCGGGCTCTCCTCTAGCTTCATTTCTTATCCAATGTCTCTTTTTAGTATTTGAAGCAATAAGATCTCTCCTAACATCCAATGTGTCACTTTTATTCCATGATATGTGCCTCCATAAAGAAGATGAAACATTTTGTAATATATGCATTGGATCTAGTAAGTGGCCAATCTTCAGATTCTCCCAATATGGAAGATCATAAAATACATATTTCCTTTTCATCCCAATGGTCATTTTCTCAACATAGGTGTCAAAACGTTCAAGATAATTTAACATATGTTCCCCATTTGAATCAAACAATTATGCCATTTCCTTCTCGTTCCCTGTGGCATATGCCCTATTCCAATATGTCGGTGTCATTATTTTGGGTCTTCGGGTTCTCTTTGTATTACCATTTAAATCAATTTCAACTCTTCTATAAGGGTGGTCTTCTGAGAGGAATACCCTGAAACAACCGTACACCAACTTTCATAGGTGGTTGAACCACCTAACCTTTATAGAAGGTCCACAACATTTACATCCATGATACCCTTTTGTTACAAGACCTATAATCTTATCATATACATAGCATGTTAGTGTCAAAAATATAGTTGTACCAAATGAAGTATGCCAAATAACATTACAGATATAAACAAATCAATGAACATGCTTACCAGAGAAAACTCCTAGTCCTGGATAGTCATGTGTGGTGTACACACATATTCCATACAACGTAAAATACCTCTCCATTGGGATGGGTATTGATACATCATATACATGTATCCCTTCCCATAATTGCTTAAATTTATTGATCAGTGGTTGGCGGTAGAAATCCATTCTCTTCACTTGTCTTTTACTAAGGGCTGTAAGAGCTAGCATAAGATGTTCATTCTTCACAGACAACCATGGGAGGATATTTTTATTGATCACTACCACTAGTTAAACATAATAGTTAGTGTTTTGGAGGGAATACAGGTTAACTCCATCCATATCTATGCTCAATCGTAGGCTCTGTACTTCATCCTTGAATTTATCGGTCCATGTATCCTCTATATGCTTCATGGCTATTGAATCCATTGGGATTTGCATAACTCATGGCTCACTTCTATGTGAGGCATGCCACCCTTACAACATGGCTAATTGTTTGCAATGAAAGAGCCTTTGAATCCTTGGAATTATAGGCATTTTCCTTAATATATTATGAGGAGGACCATGTGCCTTGCCCTTGTTTTTTTATTTATGGCATCTACCATGCCCACATTCTAGACATATCTCTTTGTCTGCATATTCGTTTCTATATAGAATACAATAATTTAGACATGTGTAGTATGATGTGCACTCAACACCCAACATTTTAAGCATTTGGTTTGATTTTGCGTAGCTATTGGGAAAGATATTATCACTCAGAAGTACCTTATCTTTGAGTAACCTGCAATTAGTGGGAAATAGAAATGTACACTATCATTAAGCGTCAATAAAATCGACCCTTTTCTTCCTTCATTATGTGACAAGATTCCTTAAAAATTTAGGGGACTTAATGTTTAGTTACCACAAAAGTGTTTAGAAACACTCATCTGACTTACCATACATTACTTTCAAGTTGTACAGTAACATTTTTGTCCCTAGCTGGGTAGACCTTGCAGACCCTTGTACTTGACCAAATAGAGGGGTGGTGGAAGCATATTTCAAGCTTTCGAAGAAGGTATCTACAACATCAATGTCATCCCCTAGTTCATTTTGCTAGAATGAATCAAACAACATTCCCTCCATGTCTTGGGTATCCCACAAGAAATCATCCATACCAACCTCTATATCATTTCCTTCATCCCCAACATGTGAAGAACTAGTGTTATTGTCGAGGTTTTGAATTGGTGACTCAGGACGTAGTGGGAATTGAATATGTTGTTGTTTCAACAATTCTTGGTATGCTTCCTCTCCAAGCTATTTTTGTTTAGCAATGGTAGATGGTGGACAGGTCACTCATCATCAGAATCTTGATTGTAAAAATATTGAACATTACATCAATAATATTAGTAACACAATGCTTTTAATATGTTCAACCATTATACCAAACACTTATTAGAAGCATGGACATTTTTTTCCCAATAATAAACATGAAACCAACCACTATATAAAACAAATGTCAAATTAAGCAATACATTTACATTAGTTCGATTGAAAATCAAAAAATACAATTACTCAATCATTTTTTCTTACACCTTTTGGGGTTGTCTACATAAAAGAGATCCAATTCATGGTGTAATATCGTTGACCCATGATGGTTGTTGGAAAATGACATGTTAGTATTGGTAGGGTAAAGAATTTGTCCATTTTTATTAAACATCTTCTTATGGTATTTTTCCCCTGATAAGAGCTTGCAGAATTTTGGGACCATGGGAATATCTTGAGCAACTGAACTCGGTCCTACAAAATTCAATGAACAATTTTTCAACAATGCCTGAATACATAACATAAATTCAATGAGATAAAAGAATTATCAATAAAATCTAGACGTATTGCAATTAGCATGAGAGAACTTGAAGGACTTCCAAAGATACAGAATGGGAAGGAATCTGGAGAATTGGCCATTTGATATTATAATTCCTTTTTTCCTTTAATTGAGCCAAAACCAACATCTTGGGTAGCATAGAACAATCTAAATTAAAAGATAACTTCAAATAACGTTTATAAATTGGCGGTGCACTTCATCATATAAAGACGAACTAGTGATTATGTATAAACCAAATGAAACAGTTCATTTTTTTGAGCAAAGCACTGAAGACCGGCCTCTGTTATTTCCTCTGCAAAGAAAAACCTCCAAAAAATTTAAATGCAGATGTTTGCATTTTCATTGTGCAAATTTAACAGTCTTACGGTGAGTTATTACTTACACACCGCATCGGTGTGTTTCGAACTGTATAGTGCATCGACTAAAGCAAGCTAGAAAAATATTGTGTTCTTATTATCAATACTTTAAAATTTATTAAGAAAACAAATTGGTGTGTTATATCTACACACCACACCGGTGTGCTACTCACGGTATAATGCACCGAAAATGTAACTTTCGAAAAAATAGCACGTGCATTTGTCATGAATGCACTGAAATATACAACGAAAAAATGAGTGGGAATTTGAGTTTTTATGTTTATAAATGAAAACCATATTCATTATTTTGTTTGTTTATAAAAATTTAGAAAGGCAATTTGTGCAA
Organism: Picea mariana; assembly: GCA_032191745.1. Taxonomy (NCBI): domain Eukaryota; kingdom Viridiplantae; phylum Streptophyta; class Pinopsida; order Pinales; family Pinaceae; genus Picea; species Picea mariana. The sequence goes on along the minus strand of JASDQU010336580.1, from coordinate 1,216 downwards.
TAGATATTTATTAGCAAAGTCTTCGGAGTGGGTGGATTTTTTTTTAAGAGCCAAATTCGAGGGGGATTACTGTAGATTACATAGAAATATGCAGAGAAGAAATTTTAGGTATATGATTTCATTCTATTAATCATATTAATCATTCTCCTATTTGATTCAAATAATTTTCAGTGCATTCCCAAACAAAACAAAAACGGGTTTCATAGTTACCTTCAGTATTGGAAGCCCTAATTTCCTCACTGTTTTTTTCTTTCTCTTTCTATATTTCACAAGAAGAATTTTTTTACAGAATTTTTTTTATAGGGTTTGTTTATTTATATATGGATGTTTCTTATCCATTACAATGAAACCACTCATTGCATTGGATCCAAAACTTTCATGTCATTGTCATTTTTTTTAAACGCCTTCGCGGTGACCTGTGCGCTCTATACATAGTAAGAGCACGGGTGAATATTTGTATGTAAACAACACTATTTAAGTTAAATTAGAAATCACCATGTCTTAAAATGGAAAAAAATATTGTTTTTATATGGAAATCACCATGTTTTAAATTTGTTCTCGGGTCAATAGTGTGTAATAAATAGTACTTAGGAAGACATGCTTTTCTTAATTCATAAAGCACCAACTGAATACAAAAATTTGTTAAACATTTTCAATTTCACTATGGAATTGTTGTACTGTATCGGTGCATATATGTATGGTTGATGCACCAGTGCATATAAATATGGTTGACGACAAGACGATGAGGAACAAAAGGGTTGATCATAAATTTTTTGAGTATTTTCATTTTCAACCTTTCTTAAGATTTCATGTTTGTTGTGATATTTATATTTAAATATTTAATTTACTCTTGTCCATAGATGTATTCTAGTAGGTATACTTGTGGCATGTGAAAACATCCCAAATTGGATTTCTTGACCTTTCAATGAATTGGATCACCATGAAACTCAGTCGATCCCCACGTGAATTCACGAGTCAAGATAACAAAAGCAACAGAGACATAGTTTTTACTAGATCCCCTACTTCTTAGGATGTCATATTCGTGTTGCTAGGTAGTTGCATGTATGCTTCTTCTTTCTAATTGTTTATCTGATTCATTGAATGCTATGGGTTTGTATTTGGAAAATCACTTCATCCTTTTCTAGCTTTTACTTATGTCCTACTTCCTTACCATTTGTCATTTTTCCAAGGATGAAAAAAGTCTTCAGTTGGGGGG
>JASDQU010336578.1:0-11642 GCA_032191745.1 Picea mariana | reverse complement strand
GCGCTCTACTTCCTGCCGTCCAGATTTGATTGTCTCTTAGCACAGGTGCATTTTGCACCCCGGACTTAGGGCAAGTGGGTTTTTAACCCAATCCTTCGCATTTTACCCCCCTTTGCAAGAAATGTCGCTAACACACCTAGATAATATATTCATGCTGTGATGCTTGTTTATGCCCGATAACTATCATCTTATCATTGCATTCATAAGTTAAACTTTGCAAGTATTCCTGTGATTATTGTAATTGGTCATTCATATATGCTTTATATGTGATTTTGCTGATATAATAATTATTTCTCCATACATCTCTTTATTTGTAAACTCTCTAAACAGTTGTGGTTGAAAGCCTTGTCCATCTAAATGTTTTCATGCATGTTTTGAGTCAGAAATGATTAAGTCATCCAACTTGATCCAAACCCACACTTATTATTGAGAAAACAGTTACCAAAAGATTAAGTTACCAGGCATCTTTGACTTACAGCCTAGGAGAGTTTCCTGGAGTGATAACAAATTGGCGCCATTTCCGGGGAGAGGAGATCGAAGCTCAGCTTCCTTGGGAGACGACATAGATCCAACTTTGATGATAGACAAAGCCTGGACATCATTTGGGTTGTAACTATCTATCTGGTGACTCCACTGAAACGAAGTGGCTCCAAAAAGAGCTCACACCAGGGCGAACCAAGAAGGCCCACCGACAACAACAATTCCTGACCCTGAGAAGAACATCAGTAAGGAAAAAGCTTTACAAAGATAGGCTTCCGGATCTGCAAAGACATCAAATTCAGGTATTCAAACCGATACTTCTTCTTTCATATCTAAAAGGCCTCTAGTTGAATCCCCTGCTGCTGAAACTCATAGTTCTCAGGAGATTGAAAGTTTATCTGAAATATTGAAGGTAGAGGAACCTTCACTTTCCTCTAATGTTACTGACTCTGTTCTTGAGCATGATATTTCATCCAATCTTAAAGAGATAATTACAGAGAGCCCTCAACAAAAAGAAACCTCTTCTTCATCTTCTTTGAATTCCTCACCCACCAAGTCTACAGAAGGTGTTTTCTACACTCATACTAATCTTCTTGTTCTCGAAGATATTTTACATGATCTGTCCTCTAAGGGAGAAGAAAGTTTAGCCTTGTTGCTTGGTCAGTTTTATAAGGCTTCTTATTTTTCACCCATTTCTGAAAATTCTGCTCAAAGTGAAGGGAGACAACCATTTTATTTAAATGCAGTCATCCCATCTCAACCTTCATCTCCTGTAAATTCTTCTTCTGTATCAACCCCCAACACTGCCATGGCTGCCCCTTTAACCAAGATGGAACAGATTTTGGCAAATAGGTATGCTCCACTTGTCTTGCCCAATCCCTTATCTGCCATGCCAACCGGAGATTATCAGAAATATATACCAAAGTTTACCGAAGCTGGGGATTATACTGCTGAAGAACGTATAGAGGCTTTTTATGCTTATGCCGAAAATATTAACATTTCAGAAGAAGATCTGTGGACCAGATTTTTTGTGCAGAGTTTGGATGGTCAAGCTCGGAAGTGGTTCAAAGAGCTACCGGCAAATTCAGTCACAAGTATTGAACAATTAGATGGGGTATTCTTCAAGCACTGGGCAGAAAGAAGAGATCTACTATATTACATTTCTGAGTTCAGAAACTTAAGAAGAGAAGATGGAGAGTCGGTCTCATACTTCATCAAAAGGTTTAATAGAATGTTTGGCAAGATCCCTGCAGAGATCAAACCAAGTGATGCATCGACAAAGATCACATTCTTTGTTGCCTTTGATCTAGATTTTTGTCTAATCCTCAGAGAAAGAAGATCAGACACACTTTCTTTAATGCAAGATGCTACCCTCGAAGTTGAATCAAACATTATGGCATCTCAGAAGCTCAAAGGAAAGGTTGAGAGAAAGAAGTCTGTTGTTGAGCCCCCTTCTTCTTCTAATAGTAAAATGGAAAAGATGGCAAAGATGTTGGACAACTTAACATCTGAAATGTCAAAATTGAAGATCTAGAATCAACGACCAGCAAGGACAAAAGAGCCAAATGCTTTTGTCCCGAGAAATCTGAATGATTTCCCTTACAGAAGGAACAATCAACAAGTCCAGATCCTTCAGAGAGACAAGAATGCAGTTGATGATCTGAGAATCAGACCCCCTTTTCAAAATGCAATGTTAGAAGAAGAACAACAACCATCTCATGATGAAGTTGAAGAAGCAGATGAGATAAATTGTTTTGGTGATGAAAATGATTCCTCCTTTTTGACACAAGTAGATTATGAAGAAGCCCTGATGGACCAGCAAATTCATGAGGCAAGTATTGAAAACATTGGTATGTCTTTTTTCCATGTAAGATCTTTGTGCAAAGGCTGTAGGTACAAAGGAAAACAAAAAGAATTCAATGTTTGAAGGTACAGTTGATTTGAACCAACAATCACCTGTTCTGGGAAAACCTATGAACTCAGTTATGGCTGCCTCATCAACCACAAACTGCTCCTTTCCCACTGTTGTTGTCCTTCCATCATACGAGCTAGCAAAAGTCTCGGACACCTGTTGATGAAAATCTGCAAGTTTTTCACAATACGTATAGACTCCAGTTTGCTTGAAGAACTTGGCCACCTCAGGGTGTGCCTCAAGGTATCAAACTCCATCCAATTCGGCCCTTAGAACTGGCCTTGCTTTCGGCATTAGTAAATGCTGACTGTACCTGTGATTAAGGAAAAACTTCGTGCCAGAGAGACAAAGACTCTATGATTTAGGATGGCAGAGAGTATGACTCATAGAAAAGCAAATGGGACAGGGTGACACAGAGTTCGGATCGCAAATCTCAAACGATAACCGAGTTTAGGCAACAGACTGAATGAAAACATGTCGAAAATTTCGAGTTTCGGTAGGATATACATTTGAATTGAAACGGTATGAGTTTTGAACTTACCTGATGACTTGACCTGGCTTGATGGGTATGACAATTGGCTTGAGAGCGATTTGTTAGACTCTAACTGCGCTCGACGATCACCACGAAAAATGAGATTATGATCTCTGGATATGCGTTTGCTTGATGAAATCATGGGCTCAAGACTATCTCAATAACTCCCGAATTCGAATTGATAATGAATGAAGATCAAATATGAGATTCAAATGAGGTCATAATGGATTGTGTACTCGTGACTGGGAATGGTGAGAGGCTACGCGACTAATCATTTATGTTAGTCGAGAAACACGCATGAATTTTTGTATCTTCGCCAAGTCTTAATTTTGAAAAGACAAATGCAGTTGAAAGGACAACAGGATATCTATCTTCGGATAGATATAACAAGAACATGCATACCTTACCACCTTCATGAGATTTTGACGGTTACGTTTCCATTATTGCGCCAATTGACAACTGGCTCGTGCGAAAGCACGGGCTTTTCATTTTTCCCGTTGAAATCTTTTCGGTAGTTAACCGCGCTTTTGCTTTTCCCTCTTATCTACCCGGAACAAAGGCTTTCAGTGGTTAATGAGCGCGTTTCAAGCTCGTCTAAACCACCGAAACCTGAGATTCTGTCTTTTGATTGACCAAACCAAATCAAAAGTTCTTTTTGAGCTTATTTACAGAAAATAGACTCTCTAACCTACCTACAAAAATTTAGGAATAAATTTTGGACCACAACCTATCACCTCAAAAGAAAAATTTCCACCAATTTATTTGAGGAGATAACACTGGCTCCTATTGGGGATGAACGCCTCCTTGTGAGGCTTCAAGAACCATAGAACCAACGCCTTTCCTGAAAAGAAAACTAAAAACTATCTGCTAGTGTTTCCATTGGGCATGGAGTTATTCTGTAAAAATAAAGACTAAAACTAAAATTACAATGTCCAGGTTTCAAAGCCTTCGACAAAATAGAGTTTCAAAAATCGCCCGTTGACTGGGCCACAGAACATTTCTTCACCTCCCAGATTCTGCAGAATGAATGTGTTGTTGTGTTGTACTTGAGTTATCATGAAAGGGCTGGTCCACAAAGAATCGAACTTGTTATGCTTGCCTTTATCCTGTCTGAGAGCATTCCATTTTAGAACCCAGTCACCAACCTGAAAATTATCCACCTTTGCCTTTCTGTCAAAAGTTATCTTTGATCTTCTTATGATGAGCCTCTAATATGTCCACTAACTGTTCACGGGCCTGCTGCAGTTCCACCAAATCAAGCATTCTTCTTACCATATCATTTGACTCAGTTTGCTCTTCCTGAAAGAATCTAGCCACTGGTAAAACTAAACAGGAAAAATGGCATCAGTCCCATAGACCAATTTGAATGGAGAGGTTCCTATGGACTTTTTGATAGTTACTCTGTCTGCCCATAGAGAAAATTTCAGTTTAGAATCCCAATTCTTTTTGTTTTCCTCTAACAGTTTTCTGATGATTTTGATTAAGCTCTTATTGGATGATTCGGCCAGGCCATTACCTTGAGGGTAGTAGGGGGTCGAATGTACCAACTGGATGCCCATTGATTCACACATGTCTACCAATGCCTCTGCTTTGAACGTTGTTGCATTATCTGTTACCAGCCTTTTGGGACAGTTGAATCTTCTCAAGATATTTTCGCAAAGAAACATCATGACAACCTAGTGAGTGGCATTCCGGGTGGGAATTGCCTCTATCCATTTTGTAAAATAATCTGTGGCTACCAAGATCCACTTATGTTGACCACTAGACGAAGGATTTATCTCACCTATAAAATCTAAACCCCACTACTGAAAAGGGCCATTCACTACTATAGGGCTCAGGGGCAAAGATTTCAGCTGCTATTTTCCTGTAAATCTTCGACATTTATCACAAGCTTTGACGAAGGCACACGCATCTGAGAAAAGAAAAGGCCAATAGTATGCAGCCCTTAGAATTTTATGAACAGTGGTCTTCCAGTAATGATGACGTCCACAAACACTTGAATGAAACTGATGTATAACTTCCACTGACTCTTCTTTATCTAAAAATCTAAGTAGCAAACCAGCAGGGTCTTTCCAATATAACAGATTATTGTAAATGCAAAATTTGATGGCTCTGAGCTTAAGGGCTCAGGCTTGAGTCATACTGAGTTTAGGAGGAACTTCTAGCCTTTGTAAAAAATGTATAATACCTGAGTACCATTCACAAGATGACAAGTGCTCTGCCACTTCTTGATTGTTATGTTGTCCATCTGCTGCTAGCTCTATCTGCAAATTCACTGAATTTTCTCCTATGAAATTTATATCCAGCAGCTCATGATTTTCCTCCGTTAAAAGCTTAGCAAGGCCTTGGCCTTTTACCAATTTCGTGGGCTTTACTTCAATATTGAACTCGATCAACTTTTCAATCCATTTAGCTCTCTTTCCATCAATATCAGTCAGAGTCAAAACATCTTTCACGGAGGGTGAAGGAACATATGCAATGAATTTTGAGTGGAGGATATAAATTCTGAAAGCTTTTAAAGATTTTATGAGACCATAGGCTTGTTTTTCAATAGGATCATACCTTAGTTCAGCATCTCTGAGTGTTTTGCTGAAGAAAACAACTGGGTGATCCATATTGTCATCATCTTTCTGTAGCAGGACTACTGCCACTGTGTCATAAGAAGCAAAGGAAAAAATGTAGAAAATCTTGCTATAATCCAGACTAATCAGAGTCGGGGATTCCATGATAGCCTGTTTGATATCCTGAAATGAATTCCTTGCGTTGTTTGTCCATTTTATCTCAGACCCCTTTTTTAGCATACATGTTATGTGTTTTACTAACTCGGCAAAATTTGGGACAAAGCTTCTAACAAAATTAATCTTACCGAGAAGCGATTGAATATCCTTTTTCAACCTTGGCAAGGACAGCCTCTGAATTGCTTCCACCCGAGTTGGATCAATTTTAACACCTTCTACTAAGACGATGTGGCCTAAGTGCTTACCTTTCCTAAGAGCAAAAGGGGACTTTTTGGGATTCAATGAGATTCCGAACTGCCTGCACTTCAAAAACACTCTTTTTAAATGCTTTAGATGCTCTTCATGACTGTTGGAATAAACTGTGATGTCATCAAGATATATGAGGACAAACTTGTCCTTCTCACCCACAAAAGCTATGTCCATGGCCCTTTGAAACGTGGCCCCGACATTCATTAATCTGAATGGCATTTTGGCGTACATAAAGGTACCCCAAGGAGTAGTAAATGCAGTCTTCTCTTGGTCAATAGGATGGACAGAAATCTGGTTATAGACGGAAAATCCATCTAGGAAAGACATGATAGTAGCCCCTGAAATTCTTTGCAGCAAATGTTCCATTTTAGGTAGGGGATAGTTGTCTTTCTTAGAGCATCTGTTTAAGTTTCTAAAGTCCACACATAACCTGACCTCACCATTTTTCTTTCTCACTATTACTAGATTTGCAATCCATTTGGAGTATCTCAAAGGGATAATGATCTTAGCATCAAGAAGCTTTTTGATTTCTCTTTCAATCACAGGCAAAAGAAGAGGATTGATAGGTTTGAGCTTTTGTTTGAAAGGGATGGTGTCCTTCTCAAGAGCTCTCCTCCAAACACCATGATCGTAGCATACAAAAGATCCATTTGCAAGGTACCTCCTAACCTTTTGCTCCTTGTACGAGACAAGAGGAGTCCGAACTTGGGTGGGATATCAACAACCACCACATCCATTACCATGCTTCTCATTGGCAATTGGGCGAGGTTTATAACAATGTCTTTTATGAGGCCAAGGAATTTGAATTTCCTAGAGTCAAACGAGAAGAGATCATGATATGGTTTGGTGACCTCAAGCCCAAGCTCATCCATCACTGCTTTGGGCATAAGATTATGTGATGCTCCTGAATCAAGCAAGTAGTTGTGGAGGATCTTATCATGGACATTTAGGGATATATAGAATGGTGGAAAAGAATCATCTCGGTCTTCTATCACAGGCCCTATAGTTACTGTTGGCTTATCATCTTGTAGGTTTACAAAATCAGCAGATGAAGAGGTCTTCAGTTCAAGGGACTTCAGGATGGCAGACTTAAAGATATCATTCTTCATTAGTTCGATTAATGGCATAGGTATCTTTATTTTCTGAATTTCTGATTCGAAATTAAAAGAGAAAGCTGATTTATCAGAAGCTTTTACCTCGTTGGAAGGAGCTTTGAGAATGACTTGCTCCTTGGATAGGGGCTGTGTTTGCTTCTGCTGCTATTTTGCAGGGGTGGAGGTCTATTTTACAGGAGCAGTAGGCTGCTTGGCAGCAACTTCTTTATTCTTCACAGGAGCAGTGAGCAATGGTTTAGGGGCAGCATTTTTGGATCTTAAATTATAACCTTTCTGATCATCCGTCAGGTAAACAGATTCTTCAATACTTGCCTCATGAATTTGCTGGTCCATCAGGGCTTCTTCATAATCTACTTGTGTCAAAAAGGAGGAATCATTTTCATCTCCAAAACAATTTATCTCATCTGCTTCTTCAACTTCATCATGAGATGGTTGTTGTTCTTCTTCTAACATTGCATTTTGAAAAGGGGGTCTGATTCTCTGATAGCCTGTTTGCACAAATCCGAATGCTTTCAATGACGACCCGTAGTGGGCGACAATATTCAAATCCCGCTACTGTGGCGACCATCACTCTACCAAACCCTGCGCCCCCAATCAATCCAAATCCTCACAAATGGTCTCACTCAGAGAGTTTCAACTGTTTTGACTTTAACAACATCCAAGGTGGACTGCATGACTTACCCAAAGATGCAAACTCTTGGCTACCTTTTTTCTCAGGAAAGGACACCCCTGGAAACTCACATTGGACCCATTTCTGTGACAGTGTTGACTTTCATTTGGCTGGTCAAGATCACCCTGATGTCCTCATGAGGCTCTTTGCAAGTTCCCTTACAAGAGATGCTAAAGTTCGGATTGATGGGTGTCCAAAGGGAAGCATAAAAAACCCCGAAGAACTACAAAAAGCCTTTAAAATAAGGTGGTGTGATAGTGAACATTCACAAGACTCCTTTTCTCAATACTTCAACATTTGCAAAGGACCCTRTGAAAGTATCARAGATTTCAGTGAYAGGTTCAACCTTCTCCTCAAAAAGATCCGGTCAAAGGTGGGCTCAGAACAAGCCATCATTGATCACTTCTTATATTCCTTAGAAGGAACCTTGCAATTCAACATTAAGGACCGGTCACCAAAAACTTTAGAAGAAGCGCAAGACCTAGCCTTTCAAATTGAAAGAAATCTTGATTTTGATGACTACATTCAACAAAGAAACCTAACACAAAATTGTGAACTATGGGATCCGGGTAATGAACCTATGGCAAAACCTGAACCTCCAAGGATCCTCCAGATCGAACTAGGTCCCGCCAAAAGGAAATGGAGCCTTTCTCATAAAGGGGTTGTTTCTTCTCAAGAACCCCCGCTAAAAGGGGCCCATCCGGAGGATGAAATTGGGGATGTCACACCCAAAAATGTTGAACCAAATCTTCCTAAAGACTTCTCTTTTTTTATTCACCAAGTGGGACACCTTGTTTCTAAAGTCTGTGAGTTCGCACCTTTTTATGTCTCCCTCCGGGTCAAAGATTTTCTCCTTCACAACTGTCTCCTGCACCCAAGTGCTACAACCAATATAATGATAGAAGAAGTTATGCATCAATTGGGTCTGAAGATCTCACGAGAAAACACCAGAGATAATTTCGCAAAAGGAATCATTAACAACCTCGAGGTGGCATTTGAATCCTGCCCCATTGCTCCTTTCTTGATAAATGTGGTCATCATAGATGATGTAAATAATTTCGGGATTATCCTTCACAATGACCTCATTGAACACTTAAATGGAAGCATTCACAAGAAGCAGTCCAGAGCCACTATCCCTCATCCTGAAGGAGGATTTTTTACCATCTATAATGAGCCTTTTGTTGGATCACTAGTCGAGACCCCGGATTTTTTACCGTCTCAATGATTGGTTCATTCAGGAAGGGAAGTTGGATATGGACACTGTTGAAGAAACAGAAGGACTCTGGACCTTGGAATTCGATGGGTCACATTCCACCAACAATGTGGTTGAATATGAAGCTTTGATTCTGGGACATAATCTAGCAATCGACAAAGGTGTTACAATCTTGGAAGTAAAAGGGGACTGAAACCTCATCGTGTCGCAAGTTTTGATGAGATTTGCCACTAAGAATGAGAAGTTGAAAAAGTATCGAGATGTGGCTCAGACCCTTTCAAAATCCTTCAGAAAGATATCAATTGAAGTTGTTCCTCGAGAAGAAAACCACATGGCTGATGCTTTGGCTGTCACAGCCTCCTCTTTACAACCATGCGAAGGACCTCTTCACGACCTATGCAAAATGGAGGTTCTTTTTAGACCTTTTGTCCCCGACAATTTGGAGCATTGGCAGGTGTTCGAGGATGACGATCAAATTATCAGATTCATGGAAAATAGCAAAGAATTTACAGATTCGCAAGTTGCTTTCCTGGCTGACTCTATGGACTTGGAAGTCATCAACCTGCAAAACAATACCTTACCAAAGGGTTGTATTTCTCTAGAAAACCTTTTTGACAGACATGATGTTTTCAAAGGAAAAAGAACCAATAAGCAAGCTGAGGAAGCCTTGGAATTCAATATCGGTACAGAGATGGACACGAGGATGGTCAAGATAGGAAAGGGGACCACCGAGAAAGAGAGGAAGGAAATACTAGATCTCATCAGAGAATTTAGAGACACCTTTGCTTGGAACTATGATGATTTAAAGGCCTATAGGGGGCATGTCATCCAACACGCTATACCCTTGGTAGAAGGAGCCAAGCCATTCTGACAAAAGCTAAAGCATATCAACCCAAAGTTGGCAATCCAGATACAGAAGGAACTCCAAAAGATGGTTGACGCTGGTATCATAGCCCCTATCAGGTATTCTTCTTGGATGTCGAACCTGGTAGTTGTTCAAAAGAAAAATGGTGATATCCGCCTGTGTGTCGATTTCTGCAACCTCAACCAGTTGTCTTTAAAGGACAATTATCCCCTCCCAAATATGGGTCATTTGCTTCAGCGGGTCACAGGGGTAGGGATGATGTCTATGCTAGATGGGTTCTCAAGATACAACCAAGTTTTACTTAAGAGGGAGGACCAACTTAAAACTGCATTCACTACACCTTGGGGAACTTTTATGTACTTGAGAATGTCGTTTGGTCTTATGAATGAAGGTGCCACTTTTCAGAGAGAAATGGATTTTGCCTTCAAGGACCTCATACAAAAAATCATAGAAATTTACCAAGATGACCTCACAGTTGTGTCCAAGGATAGGAAAGACCATTTCTCCCACCAAAGGATTGTTTTTGAACGATGCAGGAAGTATGGTATCTCATTGAATCCTAAGAAGTCTGTTTTTGGGATTGAAGAAGGAAAATTGTTGGGGCACATGGCCTCACCAGGAGGACTCTCCATTGATCCCCAAAGAGTCCAATCAATAACGGACGTCCGCCCTCTGGTCAACAAGAAAGCCCTACAATATTTTCTTGGAAAAATCAACTTCATTCACAGATTTGTGCCAAATTTTGCTGAGAGGATAAAACCATTAAGCACTCTACTGAAAAAGGATGTTGCTTTCAGGTGGGGAGATGAGACCAACAGATCCTTTGAAGATATCAAAAACGCCATCTATCAATCCCCCGTCTTGATTCGTTCTGATTTTTCACAAGATTTCATAATATTCTCGTTTGCATCTCAGGATACTATTGTAGGTGTCTTGATGCAGAAGGATGCTGATAACTATGAACATCTAGTAGCCTTTATGAGCAAAGTCCTAAGAGATTTAGAATTGAACTACTCCATCACAGAGAAGCAAGCCTATGCCTTGGTCAAATCCCTCAAACATTTCAAGAACTACATCGGTTACAATAAAATCAAGACTTATGTCCCGTACCCAGCTGTGAAAGATGTTTTATCACAACAAGATTGCATGGGTACTCGAGGAAAGTGGGCCTCCAAAATCCAGGAGTATGACTTAGAAGTAAAACCCACCAAGATAATAAAAGGACAAGGTCTGGCCCAAATGTTGACTAAAAGCAATCAGGAAGCCATACAGATGGGTGAGAATGAGCAAGTGAATGTAATGATCAGTGAACTAGAACATGACGAATGGTATTCCGATATAGTTTATTATCTAAAGAACTTGTCTTGCCCTGATCATTTGGTGGATTACAAGAGAAGGGCTTTGAGATTGAAGGCTATGAAATACTGCTTGACCAAGGATGGACTTGGATGGAAGAATCCTGATGGCGTTATACTTGGATGTGTAAACAAGGAAGAGGCAAAGAAGATATTGGAAGAATTGCATTCTAGGCATTGTGGTGGACACTTTGCTGCTCGTACTACTGCCCATAAGATCTTGAGGGCCGGTTATTATTGGCCAACACTCTTTTCAGATACTTATTAGCACATTCGATCTTGCCAACCTTGCCAATACTTCTTCGACAAACCAAGACTCCCAGTGCAACCTTTGAAACCGGTAGTAGTGGAGGCACCCTTTCAGCAATGGGGTTTGGATTTTGTTGGTGAATTCAAAGACAATTCGAGTAATGGCTATCGGTGGATCCTAACAGCTACAGACTATTTCACTAGATGGGTTGAATCAATTCCTACAAAAAAGGCCACCGAAGAAGTAGTCATGAACTTCTTGGA
>JASDQU010336573.1:0-12652 GCA_032191745.1 Picea mariana | reverse complement strand
AGTCAATTAATAATTAATTAATCCTTGACAGACATGAAAAAGTAAATAATAATAATTAATTAGTTAACATTATTTAAGAAATAATTATTGTTTAGCTAACTTTTAGGACAGTTAGATTATTAAATTAATTATAATTAATAATCCTATACATCTATTTAAGTAAGGTCGTTACAGATCTATAATAACTAATTACTTACCATGGGACGATATTCATTGCCCCCTTCAACATGCCCATTCTCCCTACAATGTTTTTCAATTATTTTTAAAGGTAGTCTTCTTCCATTAAAACCCCTGCAATCACAACAAGGGCAATAACATTTCTCATCACCATGAATCACCATGTGCTGCTTTAACATAACAAGCTCTCCTTTCTTGTCAGGAGTTGACATTGTAATTACCTATTACAACAAATCCATTGAAACATTATAAGTACAATATACAAATCTATTCAAATAATTTGGTATATATTTAGATATTTGTAATGAAAATTATACAGCATGTTCAGAAAAATAAGGGACAAAGCATGAAGCCTAAAAGCATGAAACATTAATAAGAGGAGGTGGATCTATTATCACCCAAAATCACACTATATAATATTAAGTCCCTAATAAAAATTAGGGTAGCTTTAGGGACACACAAGAGTACTGATGCCCAACATCAACAAAAAGACCATTGCTCTTCACTTCTAGTTGATTCTTTTCCAACTCAAGGAGGAAACCCTAAATGTAAATTTACTAAGGCAAGGATACTTAGATATTCAAGAAGTTCCATGAAATATAAGAACAAAATTAGATTGATTGAATCTAATTAGAGTGATTGTAGTTGAATCAGTAATCTTTTTACTCTATCAAAAGTGGATAAACCATAAAATCTTTCTAAGGAGTTAAAATAAACCATAAAATCTGATTTAAGGAGTGAAAATAAACCATAAAATAGTTCAATAGCACCAAACTACTAAATCACACAAAAAAGTTTGAAGTACTAACCTTCAAAATCTCAGCTATGTAGAGTCTGATCAATTCAATATTTCTCTTCTTGTAAGAGAATTGAAATCAAGATTTCATAAAAAACCAGAACACCATTGCATCAGAACACCCGAATAATTTTTGCAACTGTAGAAAATGATTGTTGCAACTATAGCAAATTTGTCATAACTGAGATATATATAGGATTGATTTGTCCTAAATGACCGTTTGATTCTCACACGTGCCATAGTTGGTTGCTATAGCGACTAACTAGTGGTTGGTCGCTCTACCGACTAACTTTCATCGTTATAATGACCAACGTGGATGGTTGGTCACTAGAGCGACCAACAACTAGACCCCCCCCCAAAAAAAGCATATTTAGTCCAAAAAAAGAAAAAAAAATACGACAAAATTTTAAACCGTCATAATATTTCTACATAATTTTTGCCCAATGTAGTAGTGCGCATGATGTTCGAAGAGTTTGAATTTCACCACCAAAAAAGTACATCGTATCATCCACATGTGAATGCACAGTAGAAGCCTTTAACAAAATTCTAGAGAACACACTGACAAAGATATGTAACGTCAACAGAGACAACTAGGACCTCAAAGTACCAACAGTATTATGGGTGTATAGGACGACATGCAAGAATTTGACAGGGCACACACCATTCAAACTAGTCTATGACCAAGAAGCAATAGTTCTATTAAAATGTTTAGTACCCATCTTATGCATAGCAGCTATCACACAAATGACAGAACGTGACGCAATATAGGAAAGACTGAACCATCTATTAGCAATGGAAGAAGATTGAATCCTGGCAGGATTCCATCAAAAAGTGTAGTAGTCCAGAGACAAATCATGGCACGATCGACACATCAAGAAGAAGACTTTCAAGGAAGGAGATCTAGTATTGCTCTATGACAACAAATCATTCCAGCACCTAGAAAAGCTAAGAATGCATTGGTTAGGACCATACGAGGTAAAATCTGTAACAGACGGTGGAGTTGTACAGTTAAGAGATTTAGCAAGTGCAGACCTCCGAGGAATAATCGACGGGACGCAACTGAAGTTGTATAAGGACAGTCAATCACCCACTGCACATTTAAAATAAATAAATAAATGAGTGAAACCAAAAGATCATTGAGCCATTATAAGGGAATGTTGAGACTATGGAACCCCACAAAAGTAGAAATCAAAGGCTGGTTGAGAACCACAGAGCTAAAGTTTTCCCAGAATGATAATAGAAACCCTAGCATCACACCTCACCAATATCTGGATAGATATGTGTTTACGGATTTACACAAAATCTTCTTCTGTGATTTTCTCCACCTACTGTAGGAGTGGATACTAAGGATAAAAGATAACCACATGACAAACTGGATCCGATAGCTAGATTGGACCCTAGTACAGGTTGAGAAGTTAAAGCAGGTGATCAACAAATTCACCCATGCAGCTGATTTTTGGCTTGACAGTATTGTGGCAGGCTTCATCACAGAGTTTGCAGTCGACACAGTGAAGTCATATAGCACAGAAGAGAGAGAATTTCTATGCATACCCCATGGAAGGTACATTCGATCATTGTATACCTCTATTAAAATACTTTTATATAAAAAAGGTGTAATGACAATGGAATCATACATCTAGACATCCCTGCATACATGGGGGACTGGGGGAAGCATTGACCAAGAAAGGATAAATGGAAGAAGGTGAGGATAAAGGAAAGAAGGAGGAGGAATTATTAGACCCAATCTTGATGGATGACGACCAGCTTAAGTGGATCTTGGTGTCATCAGGAATGATGCATAGCGGATTACACTACCAATACAAGGTGAATACCAAGAAGAGAGTCGTAGCCATGAGGGAGGGCTTGGAAAGCGATGAGGAAGAGGTAGAGGATGTTCTGGATGTGGGGTAGATTGAGGAAATCTTGCGCACAACCTATGAGAGGAGAACAAGAGGCCCAAGAATGGGAGGAGAATATAGCCATCCTTTCCATATTAATGTCAGTGTGGAACCCATAAACCTATGTGCGACAAATACACCAAAGAGAACACCACCATTTAGACAACCAAAATTCAGAAGAAGTTCAATAGCAAGAAGTACATCTACCGTAGGAGCAACAACTGGAGGAGCCAGTTTAGGTAGTACTAGTCAAGTATCTAAACCGCGCGGTGGAGGTAGCAGTTCAATATTTAGAATGGCAGGACATGATCCCACGATCATATTACCATAATTTCAAGGAGAATCAGTAGAATATCCTGAGAATCATTTGTTCATTTGTGCAAAGATCTGGGAGGAAAAACAGATCACTGATGAAGATATCAAACTTTTTCATCTAACGATCACGCTAAGAGACTGCACACTAGACTGGTACATGAGCCTAGATATGAACAGTGCCCCTGGGACAACAAGGACACTGGCAGAAATTAAGAAGCTACTTATTAATGAGTTCCAGAAGCCAAGCTCAGAGGATCAGTACATGAATGAGATGATTGAGATAAGACAGAAACCAGGAGAGTTTTTATGGGAGATTGACCAAAGACACAAGCGACTAAAGGGGAAGTAAAAATACCTTATGACCGAGATGCATCACCGACACCTATTTGTCAACTCACTACTCCCACACTTAAAATATCCCTTACAACAATAGAAGTTTCAGACACAAGCCGAGCCTCTACAGGAAGACTTGCAGTTGGAAGAGAACCAGTATCAATAGACGGACCCTGCTATTGAAGAATTGAAGGAGGATTTGAATATTATAACATTTCAGTTGAACCAAAATAGGAACAAGGACAAACGAGAAGTTGTTTAGTGCATCGCATGCAGGATGAAAGGACACCACAAGAACAAATGTCCAACATTCGTGCAGTATATGGCAACTGACATGCTAAACCCGCTACCACAGGGAGGATTATGGTGCAAAATATGTAAGAAACTGGGTCATGACCCTTATCACTGCACGATAATGCAAAAGTACCAGACAGTTCCAAAGCATTCTTATTGCACCCTTTTTAAGTTAGTGGGCCATGACAACAAATATTGTAGAACTATGGAGCTAATGCAGGAAAGAACATCAGACACATATAGGGTACAGGCCAAAATGATTACTAGGCAAGCAACGCCATAGTTCAATCAAGCCCCATCTCCATATAACACTGCCCAAAAATAGTACAATATTGCGCAACAACCATACAATAATGCACAGTCACAGTACAACCCAATGCAACCCTAGTATAATACCATGCAGTATAATCAGGCACCACAGTACAATGCACTAAGAGGGGACTGAGTAGGATATAGAGGAGGAGGACGAGCCAGAGGAGGTTTCAGACATGAAAGAGGACCAATCACATGTCACAACTGACAACAACCAGGACATTATGCATGGGAATGCCCACTACCACCAGTGACTTGTGTGTATTATCGTGCATCGAATCATGAGATAGAGGAATGTCTGACACTATTAGTAAAAATCCAGGAAAAGAGGAACCAGAACAATCATAATGTTCAAATTATTTCATCCGAAGCAAGGGAGGATGGACAAAACATCAATATAGTCACCCGTGGAGGAACGAAAACAGGAAATGATGCAGTTCAACAGGAACCCGCACAGAACCAATGGGTAAATAAGAACATTGAACCAAGAAAGCAGTTTGACACTCCCAAAGAAAAGGATACTTTTAAGGAATCCATACAAGAATTTCAGAAGGTGGACACAACGTCGACTTCCACTACGCAACCATTCCATGAAGCCCCAGAAGATGAAATGCTGCCATCATTGGATCATACCAACAGAATTCCACCCAGGGGACAAGTAAGCACTATCAAACATTTTTTGCAATCATGCATAAAAATGTTAAGTGATCCTTCATCTATGAAAATATTACAAAACATCCTAGAGAAATGTAATAGCAAACAGAACGAAATCTAGAACCAAAAACTGCCAATCATCTACACACAAGAAGAAGAACAAGTAGGGAATCTAGACTGAATGCTAACATTGGGGATTTCAATATGGGAGACATCATACTGGACCTAGGATCCGAAGTGAATGTGCTACCCAAGAAAACTTGGCAATGCATGGGAGAGGTAACATTGCGATACTCAAATGTCCAATTAAAACTAGAAAACCAATATAGGTTCCTACCAATAGGGATATTGAAAGGCGTAACAATAGATCTTGATGGAGTGTGCACTAAAGCAAACTTTGAAGTCATTGAAATAGTAGATGGCACAACACCATACCCGACACTACTTGGTCTGGACTGGACATTTGATAACCAGCCCATAATTAACTTGAAGACAAGGAAAATGACATTTGAATTTGGATATTACAGGGTCATAGCACCACTAGATCCATCAGAAGGGGAGAGGTTGGTAGAACCCATTTTTCTAGACTTAGAGGAGATTGGCTAGTTGTACATAACAACTGCACATGAGGAGGATTACATAAACCCAAAAGCAAACAGGCTACTCAGTTGGTGTAGCATTACTTCATGTGCAAAAGATTCAAACACCGGGTTAGAAAACTGGCAGCAAAGACTACATGAAATATCCATGAGAAGATGTGCAAGAATCGACCGCGTAGTATGGTGGATATGCATAGAAATCAAAGAACCACCTAGTTTCCACAAACTAAATGATTTGGAAATATTATTGACACAGTATGAAGACGAAGTATTAGAGAAACAGAGGCTAATAGCATTGGATTTAGCACTGAAGTCCATACCCGCAATATGGTGGGGCACACACAAGGAGACTATCACAAATGGGTATCAATGTAAGAGATTATTGTGCATAAGGTTCGGCACAGAATAGAAAAACATCAAACAATGAAAACATGCAGGACTAGGGACACCAGGGAAACACTTGGAGGAGTTCAAAATACTGTGGAGAATGAAACCACTAGAGGAATGGCCTCACCACATTATTCACACTTTAGAGGGCATACCAACGAACTCATACACAGATCAGGAATTGTGTAGAGGAACTACAAAATGGATGACATTGCAAGAGAACTTTATCGTCACTTTCTCATTCGAGCATGAGAACCCCAACCTAGATGCAGCCCTGAAACGGATCAGAGGAATCATATTCATTGAAGAACTAGAAATAGAACTTATTACCGAAGAGAAGTAGCTAAATAAGCAGACAGTCAAGGAACTACTTTCATGTTACCATGTACAAGGGGAAGCACCAGACAAAGATGGCATGTGCGACATTCAGATTGAAGAAGTAGAAGGTGAAAGAGATGTGCAGGGACCACCCATAGAATCCAAATTTATTTTCGTGCCAATCAAGGTAAAGAAAGTCAACATCAGAATAGCTGAACATTCCAAAATGACCAGCATTGGAGACTACTGGATGAGCCAATAGTATAAAGCATCACCGAATTGTTGTGCGAGTACAATGACTTATTTCCTACAACATTTACAGAGATGAAGGGTATAGTAGGAGAACTAGAAGAGATGAAGATACCCCTCAGACCCGAAGCGAGACCGATTAGACAATGATCATATAGATTGAACCCCATATATAAATAGAAAGTCAAAGAGGAGATCAACCGGATGCTTGAAGCCAACATAATCGAACTAGTCGAGGAATCAGAATGGATAAGCCCGATGGTCATACAGGACAAGAAATAAGGAAGAGGGATATGTGTCGACTTGAGGAAATTGAATGATTCATGCCTAAACATTCCATTCCCTACACCGTTCATAGATGAAGTGTTAGAGAATGTGAGGGGACACGAAGCTTACTCATTCATTGATGGATTCTCAGGCTACCATCAGATTAAAATAACACAAGAGGAAAGATACAAGACCACGTTCACGACGGAATGGGGATATTACCAATATATAGTCATGCCATTTGGACTGAAGAATACACCATAAATATTCTCCAGACTGGTTATTACAGCATTTAAAGAATTCATCCATCAGTTTCTCGAAGTATACTTGGATGACTGGACAGTCTATAGTCTGTTGAGAAACCATGTGGAAATTTTACGCTTGTTGCTAGAACGATGCAGACAATGTCAAATATCACTAAACATAAAGAAATGTATATTTGGAACACCGTTTGGGATACTATTGGGCCATATAGTATGCAAACAAGGGCTATTGGTCGACCCGACAAAGATCGCAATCATCGTCAATTTACCTGCACCAAAAATAGTCTGTCAGCTACGAGCGATGTTAGGACACACAGGATACTATAGGAAATTCATCAAAGGATATGCGCAGATTACAACACAAATGGAGAAACTTCTAAGGAAGGATACAAAGTACCAATGGAATGATGAGTGTCAACATGGTCCAGATACTTTCAAGGAAAAAATGGTCACTGAACTGATATTAGTATTTCCAGACTAGGGAAAGACATTCCATGTGCATGTAGATGAGTCAACAATAGCACTTGGAGCTATCTTAGCACAGCTAGGAGCAAGAGACTTGGATCAACCAATAGCGTTCACAAATAGAAAACTATCAGACTCATAATAGAATTATAACACGTTGAAAAGAGAAGGCCTAGCTATGGTTTACGCACTGCAAAAGTTCAGACACTACCTACTGGGAAAAAAATTTAAGATGTTTACAGATCATTCAGCCCTGAAATACCTAGTCAACAAGCTAGTGTTGGGGAGGAGAATCTATCGATGGTTACTATTATTTCAATAATTTGACTTCGAAGTAATAATCAAACCAGGAAAAATGAATGCAGGACCTGACCACCTATCATGGATCACAAATGGAGAAGAAACCATGAACTTAGAAGACAAATTTCTGGATGCCCAGTTATTATTAGTACAGATTGTTGATGAATACTTCGTAGGGATTATCCATTATTTGAGCACAGGTACCATGCCACAAGAATACACCACCATGCAGAAGAAGAATCTAGTAGTTTACATAACCGACTATCAAGTGATCGTAGGACATCTATATAAAATGGGCACAGATAGCATTTTACAAAGGTACGTGTTAGAGAATGAACAACCAATAATTTTAGCATAAGCCCACGAGGGATTGGCAGGATGACACTATGTAGGAAAATCTACCATGCATAAGGTACTCCTCATAGGATTATGGTGGCCAATGATTCACAAAGACTCAAAAGAGTACTTTCGGAGATGCGATGTCTTTCAAAGCGTAGGAAAACCGAACAAAAGGGAGGAGATGTCATTACAACCACAAGTGACATTAAAGGAATTCAAAAAATGGGAAATAGATTTTTTGGGACCAATTAACCCACCAGCCAAAAGAACAGGGGAAATATACATCATCACTGTGATGCAATACCTAACAAGGTGGGCGGAAGCCGCACCAATAAAAGACTGCAACGCAGAGACAACTGCACACTTCTTATTTGAACATGTAATTACTAGGTTTGGGTGCCCAATATTTTTTATGAGCGACCAAGGCACACATTTCATAAACAACACCATTCCCACGATGCTCGAAGAGTTTGCAGTTCACCACCAGAAAAGTACATTGTTTCATCCACATGTGAATGGCACAGTAGAATCCTTTAACAAAATTCTAGAGAACGCACTGACAAAGATATGTAACATCAACAGAGATGATTGGGACCTAAAAGTACCAGCAGTATTATGGGCGTATAGGACGAAATCCAAGAAGTTGACAGGGCACACACCATTCAAACTATTCTATGACCAAGAAGCAGTAGTGTCATTAGAATTTTTAGTACCCAGCTTATGCGTAGCAACTATCACACAAATGAAAGAATGCGATGCAATACAAGAAAGACTGAACCAGATGTTAGAAATGGAAGAAGAAAAAATCATGGAAGGATTCCATCAACAGGAGAAGAAGTCCATAGACAAATCATGGCATGATCGACACATCAAGAAGAATACTTTCAAGTAAGGAGATCTAGTATTTCTCTATGATAGCAAATCATTCCAGCACTCAAGAAAGATGAGAATGCATTGGTTAGGACCATATGAGGTAAAATATGTAACAGATGGTGGAGCTATATAGTTAAAATATTTAGCAAGAGAATGCCTTATAAAAATGATTGACGGGAGCCGACTGAAGCTGTATAAGGACAGTCGACCACCCACCACATGATGCTTGAAATAAAATACGCATCACGCTTGAAACACGAATGCAACAAAAGAAAAAGAAACACTTACATGCCAAATAAAAATGAGCAGGAAGCGGAAATTTGGCAAAAGTAGTATGAAAGGACATCACTAAGCGGAATTAAGGCACAACAAGGACTGATGGAACATCACATTAAACATGCCAACTGGAAATGACAAAGTAAGTGTAATGGAAAGTATGAAATTACCGCAGATGCATTGAACCCACAGTTATGGTGCATTAATCGCATCATGGAGGAAGTGTCCTCGATAAGCTTCATGAAAAGCCCATACAACACACAAGCATGGAATCAACTAGTCTATTTGCGAAAGGAGAACACAGAGAGAGAAACAACATCCCAAACAAACAAAGAGAGACCATAGAGATCACCATAATCCTTCAAACTTAGCAAACATTCGACACTCACCACTATGGAACCACCGAAGAACATCGAACTAGGCCAGACAGCCAGACCGACCAGGGTTCAAACTAGGTCACGAGGACCGCTGGAAGAAAATGAGCAGAAGAAACTGGAGATCATCGATATCAATGAGATCCCATACCCAAAGATAACACTGGTGAACTCTACACTAATACTGGAAGTTTGCATATAGTTTGTGTTGTCGCAGGGTGTGTAGAACCTACTGAACATGTTGCAAGTGTTCCACCCAAGTCTTGTTGTAGATGAGGATGTCATCCAAATACACTACTACAAAAGTACTGGTGAAAGGTCATAGGATATTTTCCATCATCCTCATAAACATTGTTGGAGAATTTTTCAAACCAAAGGGCATGACCATCCATTCAAAAATACCTTGTTTTGACTTAAAGGCGGTCTTCCATACATCTGTCTATTCTATTGGGACTTAGTGGTATCCAGAATTCAGATCAATCTTACTGAAGTATTTAGCCCCTGTGAGCTAATCAAGGAGGTCGTCGACTTGGGGAATCAAGTATCGGTTTTGGACTATGATTTTATTCAAGGCCCAACAATCAATGCAGATTCATCAGGTCTCATCTTTCTTCTGCACCAATAAAATTGGGCTCCCACAAGGCGATGAGCTGGGACATATGTGCCCCTTGTGGAGAAGTTCTTGGATTTGTCTCTTGATCTCCTCGTTTTCTAATAGAGAGGGACAATAGACTAGCCCATTGGGTAGTAGTGTGCCTAGGGTCAGATCGATGGGATGCTTGACCTGGCAGTGCAGAGGTACCCTGATAGGAGAGGAGAAGATATGTGAGTATTCTTCCATGATCTTATCCACATTCTTCTGTTGTTTGGAGAGATCGGTCATGGAGGCCCTAGATGTGTTTGCAATCTTTCGCTCACTCTAAGAGAGAATCACGAAGAAGACAAATTTCCCATTCTGAGAGATGACCTTCTTGCATTACTTGGTATAGATCAAGGAAATAGCACTAGGAGGGACTACCTCAGCTATCCTGTACAATTGCCTGTTCAAAGTAATAATAACACTACAAGGCCTAGACTCATATACAACATGATGTTTACATACATAAGGTTGGCCCAAAAGAAAATTAAAAACTTCGAGAGGAGCAACATCACACAATACCTCGTCTTTGAATGGCTTGATGCTATATTATAGTCGACACTATTGGATGATGCAGATATCACTTCCTTGGTGAAGCCATCCAATGGTGTAGGGTTTTTGGTGTAACATTGTCAACAGGACCAACTTCTTGAAGACCTCTGTTGAGAAGAGGTTCTTCTGCCTACCGCTATCAACAATGAAGTGCAGCGGGGTGCCTTTTACCCACATCTATGAATGGAAGAGGCACTTGCCTTATTATGGCTCATCTGGTTCACTAGGCTGTAGCTTGGTGGTAGCACTGGTGGCACTGGGTTCCACGTCAATGATCTGTATTCCCCTCTATGGTTCTGACTCATATTCAGAACCCACATCTGATTTAGAAGCTCTCACTTCGGCCACCGGTGACTTCTTTTAGCGGCAGTCAGCAGTGTTATGCCAAGGGATCTTATGGAAGTCGCACCACTTCCCGGTATCTTTCTTTGTCTTTCCAGTGTCCTTATTTTCTTGTGAATTGGACTGGTTGTCCTGATATAGTCCATATTTTCTTTGTCCTTTGTTTTGTGGGTTGGGGCTACCCCTTCCTGGATTTTTCTATGATGGGTTCCTAGGCCCATATTTTCACATCTTTTGTTTGATCTTCTGCTCGATTTTGACGACATATTAGTAGGCTGTGCACAAGGATGAGATGTCTAAAAATTTCATTTTGGTCTAGAGGTATCTATGCAGAGCATCGTGATACTTGAGCACCAGGTTTCGCTATGAATATTTGATACCCATCTTGGTGCGAAAGGTATGGAATATATTTTTGAACTCTAGCACTACTTGGTCTCTTTCTTGTCATAGTGTGGTCCATTTGGTATACAAGTCGACATAATTTCCGACAGGGTAGTATTGTTCCTTAATAGCATCCCTCAAGGATTCTTAGGTGGCCATGACTATAAATAATGAGGGTTCCCTTGTTTCCTTTTTCTCATAGAAAGTTTCCCACCAATATTTGACATGGGGAATGGCTTTAAGGAGTGCAAAGGTAATCTTTTCTCTATTTGAAAAGTTATGGACAAAAAAATACCCTTCTAGTAGATTCAACCACTTGTCTACAAATATGTGTTTATGTGACCTTCAAATATAGGAATATTGAAGTTTATTTGTACCTTCAAGGAGGCTGCACCTCTACTCGAGGAAGATGCGTCGCCTATTGGTAGCCACCGAAGGATTTGCACAAAATTATCCATCATCTCGTTCCTCTGTTGTGTGAGGGATTCCTCTAGAAATTTTTTGAAAGGATCTCATGTACCTTCATTTTTATTTTATCCTTCCATGAGAGGTCTCTTGGGCATGTGAGATATTGTTTCCTCAAGAGAAACAATCTCGAGACCCAATTCTTTGTACCCTGACCTTGTTGGGGACATGCATTAAGACGACAAGGAGTAGACTGCTTTGATACCACTGATACATATTTTATGAGAAGAATGAAATGAATACATATTATTAAAATATTCTTAACACATAATAACATAGATACAATAAAACAGGTTTTCAGTTCAACAAAGAAATAAGCTTAAACTGTAAAATGTAGTGGAAAACAAGCTTGTTGGAATGGTGGTGGCTTGTCTCTAAGAAGAGATGTGACGGTTGTTCTCATTCACAAGAACATGATTACAATGAGGATATAAAGGCATTTTTACAATAAACAGTAATGTCAAAAACCCTACACATCCAAAAACCTAACCCTAGGAGATGAAGCGCCAAAAGTCATGTGGGCCCCGTTTAGGTAAGTTAGTACATCAACTTCTCGGGGTCGTAACTTCTGCATATGATCTATGTTTTAAGCGCATGATAGCCCATTGGAAAGGTATCATAGAGGAGATTCATTTTGGGGGTTCAATCAGAGCCATCGACTATCATTGAGAAGCTTTATCCCAAAAAACCTTCATTTAGGCCCTCAAAATGGCCCTGGAAGTTAAAAACTGCTAAAAATAGTAAATTGCCAAAATTGCTAGAAAATTGTTTTGAGTGAGTTGGAAA
>JASDQU010336569.1:0-11967 GCA_032191745.1 Picea mariana | reverse complement strand
CCCGATAGGGAAATCTCCAAAGAAGAAGAGTGTTGACCCGTTGACTTTCAGGATTTGGGGTTTGGTTGTGCATGTGAATCGTGTTTGCGTGAACCGCGAACTCTCGAGCTGCGATATCCCGATACAGAACCGGGGATTGGCATTTCACTAATGCGAAGTGTAGGAGATCTCCCATGTATGGGAGATTAATCCCAAAATTTTCAAAATTTTGGTAATGGGTGTGTCACATATTCCCAGGAGCTACTTGGAGGAGAAATGACAAACATTGCTAAAGATGATTCATGTTTACATCACTTGTGAGGGGAGATATGAAAGGACCATGCTCTACCACTTCAGACTGCTCCTCCATTTCACAGGTAAGTAACCTATGAATATGCCCTTTTATCTCCTTAAGAGTCTTACCAAGATGGCTTCTAAAGTTCAGGCCAAGCCTTAGAAAGCTAGCAGCAGTCTATTTCATCATGGTCTGATCAAATTGATAGTCTTAGAGGAGCTCAACAGAAGGAATAATACTTGGGCATTCCTTCTGTTTTGGGGAGAATTTGGGCAAGAAGTTCAACCAAAGAAAGGAGGAAATCCCTCACAAGAATTAACCTCCCCAAAAACCACTAAAAGAAAGAGAAGAGCAATGTCACCTGTAGAAACTGCCACAAGGGTTTCTCCATCAAAATCACAGAAAACAAAAAGGAAGTTAGATTTTGGAAAAAATGCAAAGGATCAAGGGAAAGCTACAACAACAAATGTCCTAAATCTGCCATATTCTGATTTTGATTCAGAGCCAGTAGCTGTAGAAATGGAAACCCCTGAAGAATCTGGAACACCATCAAAGAAGAAGGTTAGAAAAAAAACTAATATCCAGAAACTGAAAGCATAAATTGTTTAGTTAAAGGTGCTAGAAAGACATCTGAAAGGAGAAAATGAGACTCTTAGGAAGTCATCCCTCTAATTTGGATCTACATTAGATCATTTGGCCATCAAGTATGAAACTGCAAAGCACAAGAACAAGAAGCTTTTCAAACAGAATAGCAAATTGAAGAACATGAACAAGGTGTTGAGGTTTAAGATTGTTCACAAAAAGATAAAATCCAAAGCTCACCTCGGGCTTGATACTCTAGCTGAAGCTGCCCTTGATTTCAAGTGAAGGGGTTATAATAGATGAAGCAGGGTCAATGGGAAACTCAACCACTTTTTACTAAGTTCGGGAGAAGTTACAAGTTTCACTAGCTAAGAACAGTCTCAAAATCTAGAATTATCTATCAAAAATCGTTCCCAGGAAATTGCTAGCTAAATACACTCTGTTGTGGCCTCGTTAGCTGCCGAAAGTTTTGTTATCAGCAGAAAGCACAGAGATCTCCTTAGATCGAGGTAAATGGATTCTTCATGATCTCGAAGGCTTCCAGAACTTTTTTCCCAGTTATGAATCATCCTCAATATGTTGTTGTCAAGTTAAGATCAAATTATATTTGGTTATTAAAGAAAATCAAAGTCTGTCCTATATTTTGGGATTTTGTTGTAACCTCCAAAATTTTAGGATATGAATCAACAAGAAGATATTGCTATTTTTACCCTTTCAGTGGTAAAAATCGAATATATTGTAATAGATTTAAGATATATGGCATGATTTTGAAAGAGATCAAATCTCCATTTTGACAGAACATTAATTAGGTATCTGCAGAAATATCTAGAAACAATTAAAGAAGGGATTTGATCCCCTAGTCTGTAGGATCAGAATGTAATGGGAAAATTATAAAAGATAGAATGCCATGGGGGATAATGGTTGGACCTGAAGGGATAAATGGTATTAAAAAATTACCATTCATTATAAAGATTGTCAAGATGGTTTCAAGTGACTCTTTTGATGAATACAAAGACATTTATGCTTCAGGATTCATGTGTCATTGTTATGTGGTGAAGTGTTCCTTTATGTAATATATTTTCTCTCTGGTTTCACATTATGTTATCTTTATTTATTGTTTATAAGAATATTATGTTCAGGATTTGTCTCAGACACCCTATTCTGGCTTAAAACAATATTTATGTTTTCTTCTGAAATTTTGAATGTAGAATTTAGGTAGCAATGCTCTACATTTGAATTGAACCCTAATATGTTTCTTCTTTTCCATATCACAAACTACAAGGATCCACTGACATCATTACCTTGCCTTGTTACATATGATCTCACTTATTCCTTCATTGGATCACCTTTGAACTTTTAACCCCATTTTGCCCAATGGCCCTCTTTTGTTTGTCTCAACCAAAAACTCAAAAAACAAACCTTTTGTCCTCATAACTAGCCTAATATCCCATCCAAACAAAGTTAAATCATACAGAGAGATCCCTCTCTGAGTCTTGGAGGGATATATCCTTGACTCCAAGTGGTTTTGTGGTTACCTTTGTCAATTGACTCCAAGTGGTTTTGTGGTTACCTCTGTCAATTTCTCCCTCAGCCTGAGAAATTAAGGAGTGCTAACATAATGGCAAACATACTGGGGAACTGTTCCTCATAAAGCATAGCAAGTTCCAGATCTGATTATTGATGGTGGGCAATGATCAGACACAAGAAGGCTGAAATCATTCACATGGAAACTCCAATCAACTCCAGATCGGTTCCAATTAGAAGACTCCACTGGAGGAAGAACCTGAAATATGATCAAGCAATCTGGAAAGATCAAGTATTCAAGCCCAAATTGCATTCAAGACATTTTTGGCTTTATCTGTAATTACATTCTATCTTATTATGATCCTGGTTAAGAGTGTATTGTTGAATTTCATAGTGATCATTATCAACATGTAGAACCTTAAAGGATTGAGCCCGTCCCTATAGCTATGGTACTCAATCCAATACCTGTAGAAAGCCCAATTAGACATAAGCCTCATGCTTTATCTCCTATTCTCTTTAAACTTCCAAATAGTTATAAACCCCCTACTTTACCTCATATACTTGTAAAAGTCCCAGACATATACAAGCCTCTGGTTTTGCCTCCTATTCTCCATGACCTCCCTTCCAATTACAACAATAATCTTCCCAGGTTTGATGGAGAAAATGTGAAGATTATTGCTGACAAGCACATCCAAAGTCTTGAGGATTTTCTTGATCTGTTTGAAGTGGAAGAAGATGATGTCTATATCAGGATGTTTGCCCTATCATTGCAAGGTAAAGTTAAAAATTGTTTTAAGAATATTCTAGTTGCAACCATTGATAATTTTCATCAATTTGTGAAAATTTTCCTGGATAGATGGGTGATTAGGGGAAATGTATTTCTCATCTTAGAAGAATATGACCATTTAAAAAGATAGCCAGGGGAGACAGTACAACACTTTTCATCCAGGTTCAATAAGGTGTATCATGCAATTCCTATTGATATAAGGCCACCCCCAGGATTATCCCTTTTGCATTACCCAGATGCATTTGATCCAGAGATGGCATTCCAATGAAGAGAACGGAACACTGCAACCCTTGAAGAAATGAAAAACATTGTAGTGGATGTGGAAGCTAATTTGTTGGACAAAAATTCCAAGCTAAGGGCAGAAGAAAAAGATAGAAGAGAAAAGGAACGGATGACATCTTTAGAAGTGAAACTAGATGTTCTGGCAAACACTGTAAAAAAGATGATGCATAAGATTAGTAGAAAATATGAACTTGTTGTTCAAAGATCACATGTTTCATTAGTTCCAGAAAAGAAAAATCTCATTGTTCTCAAACAGTTTGCAACTCATCCTTGGCATCCTAAAACATAAGAGGATTATATCATGTACTCGATTCATAATATGGTCAAAGATGAAGCTCAAAATTGTCTTATAGAGGAGCAATTTACTGATTTAATGTATATGTTTGATGACATTCCTTACATAGACAATTCACCCAAGTATGATGAGGATATAGTTGAAATTGACGCTGACTATTCAAAGCAATCAGTAGCGCACGGTTGGGAGGAAGAAGTTCAGTTACAGCTCAAGGATGAAAATCAGCAATTGCATATTAATCATGACAGCAAGGAGGACAATATAGAAAGTTTTCAAGTAAATACAAAATCATTGCCCTTGTATTTTGCTTCATTTCTAAGAGAAAATTATAAGCAAATTGTCAACAGTAGGAATGGATAACTCTCTTACCAATCAAATGAGGAAATCATGGATGATAAAGAACATGTTTTAGATCCAGAGGTGCAACCCTTGAGTCATCTTGAATGTCAAATCTCAGATGCAAGCTCAGAGTCGGTAACAAGTGATGAATTGATCCATTTTGATTCTATACCGTTATGCTCCAATTCATTTCAGATTTTGAAAGGGAATTTTGATCACATTATGAATGATGAATACAGGAAAGATTATAAAGTTTCACCAGAGCCAATGCAACAACTACCTCATTTTCTACAAGATCCAATAACAGAGGTATTGGTTGACATATGCAGACAGAGCCTTGTTTCATTTGCTAGTCATGGGCTGAAAAACATTCATGATTTTGATATGATTAGACAATCAACTTCAGCGTTGTGTTCAACAGAAGTATCATTTCAAAGCCCATCAAAAAAGTTTCAGCCATGTCAGGAAGTGCATGAGGATGTAAATAGCATAAATACAACATCAAATCATGAAGTTGAGTTGGTTAAATTAGAATACCAAGAAATAGGTCAAGTTTATCTTGATCGTATAGATATCTATATGGATAAATTTTTCATCACAAATCAACAATCCATTTCCAGCATTTCTGTTGTTTTGCAGGTTTATCAAGCTCCTTGTAATGAAGATCAGGCTGGAAATCTCTATCAAATACCATTAACAGCTTTGTTTCTGAATTGGGTGAAAAACAGGGATAGAGCCAAGGTACAAGATCCAATATTTGATTGGTTATATTAGATGTCCCATATTGATTAAGTTCAAGCACTCTAATGGTTAGAATAGGGTATATGTACATAAATAAGATCGTTAGATCAACATCTTTTCAATTATCAGATTTACAGTATGCAAATAAGCTTGATGGGAAAGCAGGTGGTCTACTTGATTTTTGTTTCACTTCAAAAAGTCAGTCAAAGTCAAAATGGATGATATGTTGGTTTCCATTCATAGAGTTTCAGGACAAATCAAGATAACGGTTGTGGGATCAGCCTAATGGATAAGGAACTGATTTAAGAATCTGGGGATATGAGATTCTTGACACCTCCTAAGGAGCTGCCATCCCCAATTCGAGCCTATGTTAGGGTACTATAATATAGTCATATGTTTTCCAGTCATCTAGTTTGGAATTTTGTTGATCAGTTTGAAGATGCTTTCATGATTTGGTGCTCATGAGTAATGGTCCAGTGGTATACCCATGCTTCAAACAGATATCCAGGTATATCCAATGTTGTCACATGGTAATTGGAATTATGATGCATCCACATAAGTTTGTTGAAGATTTAGAGTGGTGTAATTAGAGATTTCATGAATTTGGTGCACACTCAAATTGTGGCAAAAAGTTTGATTTTCGATAGCTAAAAGTCAAAATCCTATAGCCGTTAGCTACCGAAAGTTAAAACTTTCGATAGGTAAACGTCTTGTTCATGCCTATCATTAGCTGCCAAAAGTGTCGAATATCTCAAGCATTTAAAAGGGTCTCGTCATTCTCATATCAACGGTGGTACATCAGTCATCATTTGCGGTTATGCTGCCAAAACCTCTTTCAGTCATCATTCATCTGACTTTCAGAGGGGATTATGATTTGTTTATCCCTTGTCCAAATCAAGCAATCATAACCCTAGATCGTGCCCATGCAATTCAATCGATCCCAAAAGAAAAGTCATGAGTTTTCCCATACATTGAATCGGTCGATTGACGGTTTGTGGTTGTTTTAAATATGCCCATGGTTGCCCAAACCCTTTCATCCTTTGACTCTATCTTGAATCTCACTGTATTATCCTTCCTCCATTTGAATCCACCTTCTCATCCTTACATACCCTAGATCCTCTGTCATAAATCCAGTTTTAAAACATTTATAACAGTTTTGGTGATGAAGATCTCAACAGGAGGTGCCCTTCTAAGGAAGGAACTACAAGATACTTCATACCTTGAGGCACACCCTGAGGTCTGTGAACTATTCAAAGAAGTTGGATTCTACAGTTTTTGCCAAAATCTCCATGGGTACCATCAGGGTATCACAGAAGCATTTTCCAAAATCTTTGATGGCTTTAAGGTTCAGCTTAGGCCTGTTGTGATGCAGATAGATGAATCCAATGTTGTAGCAGCCACATAGATGCCTGGTGAAGGAGAAAGGTGGTTTAAGACCACTTAAATGAAGGAAATTGATTTCAGATCATTCCTCAAAGAAGAACATCAAAATATGAAATGGCAGAAAGATATTCCCAGGAGCTACTTGGAGGAGAAATGACAAACATTGCTAAAGATGATTCAATTTTACATCACTTGTGAGGGGAGATATGGAAGGACCATGATCTACCACTTCAGACTGTTCCTCCATTTCATAGGTAAGCAACCTTTGAATATGCCCTTTTATCTCCTTAAGAGTCTTACCAAGATGGCTTCTAAAGTTCAGGCCAAGCCTCAGAAAGCTAGCAGCAGTCTATTTCATCATGGTCTGATCAAATTGATAGTCTTAGAGGAGCTCAACAGAAGGAATAAGACTTGGGACTTCATTTTGTTTTGGGGAGAATTTGGGCAATAAATTCAACCAAAGAAAGGAGGAACTCCCTCACAAGAATTAACCTCCCCAAAAACCAGTAAAATAAAGAGAAGAGCATTGTCACCTATAGAAACTGCCACAAGGGTTTCTCCATCAAAATCACAGAAAAAAAAAAAAGGAAGTTAGAGTTTGGAAAAAATGCAAAGGATCAAGGGAAAACTGCAAAAACAAATGTCCTAAATATGTCATATTATGATTCAGATTCAGATCCAGTAGCTGTAGAAATGGAAACTAAAGAATCTGGAACAACATCAAAGAAGAAGGTTAGCAAAAAACCTAAGATCCAGAAACTGAAAACATAAATTGTTGAGTTAAAGGTGCTACAAAGACATCTGAAAGGAGAAAATGAGACTCTTAGGAAGTCATCCCTCAAAATTGGATCTGCATTAGATCAGTTGGCCATCAAGTATGAAACTACAAAGCACAAGAACAAGAATATTTTCAAACAGAATAGTAGATTGAAGAACATGAACAAGGTGTTGAGGTTTAAGATTGTTCACAAAAAGCTAAAACCCAAAGCTCACCTCAGGATTGATACTCTAGTTGAAGCCGCCCTTGATTTCAAGTGAAGGGGTTATAATAGATGAAGTAGGATCAATGGGAAACTCAACCATTTTTTACTAAGTTCGGGAGCAGATATAGGTTTCACCAGCTAAGAACAGTCTCAAAATCTAGAATTAGCTATCAAAAATCGTTCCCAGGAAATTGCTAGCTAAATACACTCTGTTGTGGCCTCGTTAGCTGCCGAAAGTTTTGTTATCAGCAGAAAGCACAGAGATCTCCTTAGATCGAGGTAAATGGATTCTTCATGATCTCGAAGGCTTCCAGAACTTTTTTTCCAGTTATGAATCATCCTCAATATGTTGTTGTCAAGTTAAGATCAAATTATATTTGGTTATTAAAGAAAATCAAAGTCTGTCCTATATTTTGGGATTTTGTTGTAACCTCCAAAATTTTAGGATATGAATCAACAAGAAGATATTGTTATTTTTACCCTTTCAGTGGTAAAAATCGAATCTATTGTAATAGATTTAAGATATATGGCATGATTTTGAAAGAGATCAAATCTCCATTTTGACAGAACATTAATTAGGTATCTGCAAAAATATCTAGAAACAATTAAAGAAGGGATTTGATCCCCTAGTCTATAGGATCAAAATGTAATGGGAAAATTATAAAAGATAGAATGCCATGAGGGATAATGGTTGGACATGAAGGGAGAAATGGTATTGAAAAATTACCATTCATTGTAAAGACTGCCAATATGGTTTCAAGTGACTCTTTTGATGAATACAAAGACATTTATGCTTCAGGATTCATGTGTCATTGTTATGTGGTGAAGTGTTCCTTTATGTGATCTATTTTCTCTCTGGTTTCACATTATGTTATCTTTCTTTATTGTTTATAAGAAGATTATGTTCAGGATTTGTCTCAAACACCATGTTCTGGCTTAAAACAATATTTATGTTTTCTTCTGAAATTTTGAATGTAGAATTCAGGTAGTAATGCTCTACATTTGAATTGAACCCTAATATGTTTCTTATTTTCCATCTCACACACTACAAGGATCCACTGACATGATTACCTTTCCTTGTTACATATGATCTCATTTATTCCTTCATTGGATCACCTTTGACCTTTTGACCCCATTTTTCCCAATGGCCCTCTTTTGTTTGTCTCAACCAAAAACTCAAAAAACAAACCTTTTATCCTCATAACTAGCCTAATATCCCATCCAAACAAAGTTAAATCATATAGAGAGATCCCTCTCTGAGTCTTGGAGGGATAGATCCTTTATTCCAAGTGGTTTTTTGGTTACCTCTCTCAATTTCTCCCTCAGCCTGAGAAATTACAGAGTGCTAACAAATTTATCCATATGAATTTTGAGCCCTTGATTTGTTAGTTCACCCCATTGATCCTACATGCATTGGGGAATAGTTCTCATGTCTTGTTTATAATCAAGATGCATCCCCATATTACTTGTGTGTGAAAAGAGAACTATGGAACCTTGTGTAGATTTTTCATACGATAGCTTTTGGTCTCTGCCTCATTGTCCAGTCATCATGCCAAATCACTTGCTTAGTGATTTGTGTGTCCAATAAATATCATCCAAGTGTCACCCAAGGGTAGGTCCACTTCATTGCCATGTTTCAAAATGTGACAGGTCCACCTCACTAGCATGTGTCACCTAGGGATATGTCCACATCACTAACACATGTCCCAATATGGTAGGTCCACGTCACTGCCGTGTATCCCAATATGCCAAAGCAGGGGGAAAGGGATAAAACTCGGAAATATAATGAATAGTTTCATGAAATAATTAAATTGGAAAATATAATTACCTAGAAATAGGTCAATGCAAAGGTAGGGTAATGTGGGTCTAAATTAAGAATACGACTTAGTAAAAACTACAGAATGATGGAGGGTATGGGTTCCTACATTCACATTCAAAAATAAATAAAAAATAAACTAAGTAAAAGACTCAGTAAAAACTACGTGTAAAACTCAGTAAAATGACTAAGTCATGAAGGGTGCAATTTGGGTAATGCAGAAGTGAGAAGTGAAAATTGAATATTGCAAAAATGTTGGTTGTGGGGTTAAGAGTAGAAGGTGAATATGAGGGAAGGGATCATGCATCCGCATTCATGAAAATGACTAAGTATAGGAGTATGTAGAGTAGTGTAAAGGAATATGGAGAGTAGTGAAAAATGACTAAGTATGGAGAGTAGAGAGGAAGGGGAGTAGAGTGGAAAGAAGGAAAAATGGATAAGTATGAAGTAAGGGGGGGGGAGGAAAATGACTAAGTATGAAGTGTGGAGAGCAAGGAAAAGAGTAAGAAAAATGGCTAAGTATGGAGCAGTAGTATAGAGATGATTGAGGAAATAGATATGAGTGAGGAAAATGACATATCTTGGGCATATGACCTCTATTTTAAATTCTGTGAAATGTTGGATGAAGATGACACATAGGGGTATTCAGTGAGAAGATAGAAACAAGCAATTTATTTTTTTTTAGTATTTTTTTGTTTTATTCTCTTTTGTTCAAAAGAAAAACCATCTATGTTATCATTTCATGATGAAGAACTGCAATACCGAAGTTGATTCAAAACTTGTTGGGTCTTCATGGTCAACATGTGAGGTTTATTTGACACTTTCCAAATTTGAAAAAAAAAATGGTCTCCATTTGAAAGAGGCATAGTTTCAAATATGCACCCTAATAACCTAGTTGATGGGTGTTTAGGAAAACACATCACCAAAAGGAAAACATAATGTTGTGACAGATGCCCTTACAAGGAAAGAAGAAGAAACATAAGCTTCACTGTGTGATATTTCTGTTCTACAATTCGATTGGGTGGAAGAAGCAATGATAGAATTAAAGCAAGATCAAGAGCTATGAAAGATCATTCGACAACTACAAGAGGACTCCAGTTCATTAGATAATTTTGTATGGAAGAATGATTTATTAGGGTATCATGATCACCTATAATTATGTAAGAATTCCCAATTCAAATAAAAGGTCCTTCTGAAATTCCACACTTCTCCTATAGGAGGACATTTAGGATTCTTGAAAACATACCATATGATTAAGAAAGATTTTTTTTTGGAAGGCCTTAAAACCGATGTTTAAAAGTTTGTGTCTGAATGTGCGGTCTACCGACAGAAAAAGGGAGAGACAATCAAGATGCCAGGTCTCCTACAACCATTATCTATACCAATTCAACATTGGGAAGAAGTTTCAATGGATTTTATTACAAGTTTACTCAAATATGAAGGAAAAACTGTCATCATGATAATAGTGGATCGTCTGACAAAGTATACCAATTTTTGTTCTCTTTCTCATCCTTTTAAAGAAAGTACAATAGCCGCAACATTCATGGAAACAATTCAAAAGCTACATGGAGTCCCCAAGAGTATTATACATGACATACATCTAATTTTCACTGGAAATGTTTGGACTGGATTATTTCTTGTTTGGGTATTCAATTGGCTCACAAATCATTTTACCATCCTTAATCCGATGTGATAATTGATATTGTGAATAAATGTCTCGAAGGATATATTCGTTACTTTGCATCTGATAAACATACACA
This sequence comes from Picea mariana, assembly GCA_032191745.1. Taxonomy (NCBI): domain Eukaryota; kingdom Viridiplantae; phylum Streptophyta; class Pinopsida; order Pinales; family Pinaceae; genus Picea; species Picea mariana. The sequence continues at coordinate 1,201 of JASDQU010336569.1, read as the reverse complement.
ATGGGTCAGGTGGTTGACCTTGGCGGAATGGTGGTACAACACATCCTTCCATACTTCATAAAAAATGTAGCCATTTCTAAAACTTTATGGATATCATCCTCCATCCATCACATCACCCTTGAAAGGGACTGCAAAGGTTCAAGTAGTAGAGGACCACATGGGGAACCAACAAGAGGTTCTCAAACTATTGAAGAACAACTTGGTTATGGCACAAAATATGATAAAACAACAAGAAGATCAACATCGTAGTGAAATAAAATTTGAAGTGTTGGGGGATTGGGTAATTATGAGGCTATAACCATATAAACATATGTCTCTCAAGAAAAAAAAGAAGGAAAATAAATTAGCACCTAAATATTATGGCCCCTATAAGGTTTTGCAAAGGATTGGAAGTATGGCTTATAAATTGGAGTTTCCTTCATCTTCACATGTACCCGTCTTCCATGTTTCTTGCTTAAAGAAGGTAATCGACAACAAGATCCCATTCTAAACTATTTTACCAGAGATTAATGAAGAAGGAAAAATCATACTAGAAACAAAAAAAAAATCCTTGAAACAAGGATTAAGTGATTGAGAAATCGAACAATTATAGAGTACCTCGCCAAATGGAAGAACCTACCAATGGAAGAGGCGACATGGGAAAATGAGTTCTTCATGTAGAAACACCTATGGTTAGTCGAGTGTTGAGGAAAACTCTTATTTGAAGGAGAGGAGCATGCTAATCCCTAGAAAAAGACCCATGTTATGTATAAAACCCCTTATTAAGACCTAGATATTGAATTACTACATTTCTAGTGTTATACTTGTATGTAGGATAGAACCCTTCATTGCACCCTTTCATTATAATTGTACCATTTGTCTCCTATATATATACCAAGGAGACCTAGTCTTATGATATGATATCAGATACCAGGTTATGGGCCCACACCCCTTCAGTCAGCCTAAAACGCTGGAAGGAAACATAACCGCTAGACATTAAGCTTGTTGAGGAACTGCTGCTAGGGTTACTAACAGGAGTAGTTTCCAAAAGCACTGCAGCTAGGGTTACTAGCAGATGCAGTTGCAGAAACCCTAATCCTCTTGTTGAGGCACCTTAAGTGACGAGATTGACCTAATCTCTGGATAGATCAGTGCGCCCTAGCCCAGCGCATCTCCTGGTACTCTCAGAAGGCCAAGACGTGAAGTTTGGATTTCTGGTCAA
>JASDQU010336567.1:0-12611 GCA_032191745.1 Picea mariana | reverse complement strand
ACGAATTCTTTGGCTTTATCCTCCCAAAGTTTCGAGTGGTAGACATGAATAGGCTCTGTATTAGATGGATACCGGCTCTAGTTCATTATTGGGAAAGGTGTCATGAATCAGATAGCGTCCATGATGTAAGCATACATAAAGAACGAAGTCGCTTTCCTACTCGCCCTCTGCGCTCGGTATTCGGTAATTTGGTTGGTCGGACTGTCAGACAACAATTTGGCCCAGTCGAAAGAGAAACCCTCAGCCACTGTATGAATAAGCGGTACCCATGGGAGGAAAAAGTGAGTAGTGTCCTCCTTCCCATACAACCTACAGGACATCATCGCTATATACTTGAATTGCAGCTCTAAGGAGGAGATTGAATAAATTCCATTAGTATCAGCCCTGAATTTCGCGGGGTGCGAAACCCAATCTTTGATCAGATCGGATAATTTTTTTCCATACTGCTCGCATTCCTTCTTCTTGAAACCCTCTAGGAATTTGGCATTGTGAGTAAGGTTCGGTGTGGGTGACAATTTATACATTGCCTGTAAATGCTTCGGTCTGAAAGTTCCAATTGTCACCCTATGTTCGCTGATAATCGTCCTAGTCGGGATGTCCACATGGTCCAGCGCCCATCTGATCATATCATAATAGGGAAGAAGTCGTGGCCTTGCCGCTATTTTTTTCATCTCCTCTTGAGCGACGATTTTGTATTTGGTGGACAAATCATCCTTCTCGTTATCGCTGGAATCATCCGAACAGTTTATTGACTTGAATTGCAGAACGTTGGAAACATACGTCCATGTTTTGACAGAATTAATACTTTGGGGCAAGGTATCAAAAACAACATCTGAACCCTGACCTGAACTCTCGGCAGCTGCCTTAGGCACTTTTTGCAGAGCCATGATAGAGAACCTTGCAACTAGATCCCTTGTCAGAAAGATTGAAAACACAGACATAAGTTATCCTGGTGAAATGGCTCTGCGCGCAATAGAAGTGAAAACTGAAATAATGAAAGAAACCCCTTTGTCTTGATCATTTAAGCTCGTGCGATTGCTTGCTGACAGAACAAACAAATCGTTTAATAGAAAGATTTAGAAGTAACACGGGATCTTACTATCCATCACCTCACAGAAATTCGAATAAATGCCATAAATGCTTGACGATTCGTAACATGAAAAAACACAGAAACATTCAACACTTCATCCATAAACTGTGTGTGTTAAAGGTTGTTTAAGGCATTAATTAATATATTTTAGTTCTTTTAATTAAGTGTGGTTTAGTCGCTAATCCCTTTTTCGGCGTTCGTCGTATCGGATGATTTTGCTCCTAGCCTTTAAATTTTAAAAACCCGAAATCGCGAAGGTGCGATTTAGTTGATTGTCTGTGATTTGACTTAAGCCTTTAATTAATCCACGATTAATTAATGAATATCGTGACTTCGTGGATCGGAGTTACAAAGGTGCTTCCTTTTGGGGAAGCAATCGCCGAGTCATGAAATCACGATAATGATTAACTAAGGTTTAAAGTGATTTACTCTTGATATTAACCTGGGTAACTTTAACACAACTTCGCGACTTCGCAAGTCGGAGGTTTGAAAAACGTTCAACGTGTAACTCCCGAGAGTGAGAGTACGAGGTAAATAAAAGATGATAATCCCCACTTAGTCATTTAGTAATGGTGATTAGAACTAAAAAAGTTTTCTCCATTTCGCGTGTCAGGATACTGCGGCTTTAATGGGCAGAATCATGAAATAAACGAAGTCTCGAAATCCATCTTTTTAGGCTTAAGTATAACATTTCAGCTATTTAGAGAAGGGAGGCTCCAACATCGTCGATGGTCAGTGGAGTCCTGTTGATCGGTTGTTGCCCTTCCTGGACGAGGTTGTTCATTCTCTGTTGGATCCATTCTTCGATGTGGCTTTTCATGGGGGTTGTGTATATTTCATCCCGGATTTCTATGTCGTAAAGGTCGTTTTCTAATTTCCTTAGATCCATTAAAATACTATGCAGACTCTGTTCAATTTCTTCATTGTGTGTCGCATAGTCCAATACCCAACGCTCGTGCTCATCTAGACAATGTTCAACTATGCCGTAAAACTTTTCGAAAGACAGCCCCTTTAAAATATCAACTTGTTCCTGGAAGGATTCTTTGGTGATTGACAAGGATTTGAGAATTAAGTTTGGATCTTGAACCTCGTTGGTAGTTCCGGCTAAGTCCATCTGCAGCAGGCTTGTAAATAAATCTTCCTTTTTTGATATGACTTGTTTACATGATTTCACAATTGGCTCCAGGTTGTCAACTTTCTTTTGCCAGCATGCTTTTACTTTTTTGGTCCTCTTTGGGGAGGGGAGTTTCTCTTGTCGTATTTTTAGTTCCGATGTGTTGATGGCATAGTTGGCAAAAGGGGCCAGTAGCTGATCACAAAAATGTTGTTCATTTCTTAAATTCACCTCCAAATGTTGCAGGAAATCATTGGCCTTCTTTCCAAATGAAACTAAATTTTGCGATGTTTCCCAGGCTTCAGTAAGTAGTTGCATTATTTTGTTGATTTTATTCTCTACAAGGGCTCTAGAGCATGCAAGGAGGGTAGAGGATTCTTTCATCTTAGCTGCAGTGGTAGCAGGCACGATTTTTGCCAAAGGACTGGCAAATTTTGGGGTTGCAATGAAAACCTGCTCATATTCGTTGAGGCGGTCTTTCAGATTGGCATTTTCCGTCTCAATTCCTCCAATGGAATCACGAAGAATTTCACCGGTTACTTGGTGAAATGAGGAGATTTGGTATGGCTGCATTTCCCTAAAGTTAATCTCTGTGCGAGATTTTCCTTTCCTATTTGTTACAACTTTCTTTTCAATGACCATACTTTTAGATTGGATGTCAAAAATAGTGCTCTCGATTACGAAGGATTCGTCTACGTCAAAAAAGTCGATCTCAGATATTTCCACCGCGGACGACCCAATTTTCTGCATGTGCTCAGTTTCAATTTCAAGTTGCAGTTTTCCACTTTGAATTTTGGGTTCCTCTACTTGCCCTGCATTGTTTTTTCTCTTCTTCGCCAGTGGAATTTTGTGAGAACTATCAATATTTATGCGAGGAGGGTTCTTATCTCCTCCTTCATTCGAAGATTTCTGGGTTGCTTTTTTACTGGGGTGGACCGTCGAAGCGATGCTCCTGATGTCGTGCTCTTGGGAGTGTTGGCGGGGGATTGGGTACTCTTCTCACTAGATACTTTTCCATGTTGTCTGTACAATTCAGTTGCGCTTTGCAATGTCTCTGCGTCGCAATCGATAGAAGCAGGATTGTTGTCGACACTGTCCCTATCTTGGGTCAGGTGTCTATGGATAAAAGAGGTGTTAAAGCCAACAGCCAGTAAATGTTCTCAGAAAATTCCATTAGGGTCTAACCCTTTTAGCCTTTCAACGTATATTAGGTTCAATTTCTTGAAATGGGCGAAAAACTCGTCAATCTTGTTGATGTTTCTGCACACAAAGTCTCTGACTTTCTAGGGCAAAGGAATGAATTGTTTTTTTTTCTTGTCATGGAAAAAATGCAACCAATGGTTGTATTGCCTTGCTACTTCTGCAACAAACATCTTATCTGTGATATGGCATGGAAGGAAGTCAAGATTTTCCTTAGAGCCAAAGACCATGAGGACACTGTGATTTTCCTCTTGCTCAAGTGTGCCCTTCCTGTTCAGAAACTTGGTTGCGTGGCCAGACATCCGCGGAGCATCCTTGCCTAACAACAAATCTTTGAAAACTGAGACAAAGCCATTAAAAACTTCGTAAAAACAATGGGATGCCTTGTGCCTCCATAGGGCCTCGTACCATAATGTTATTGGGTCGAATCCACAATTTATTTTATTGGAAAGAGAAAGTTTTGGAAATGGGCAACAATGCACAATTGCGAAAATTAAGTAGGATGACATATAAAATTTATTTGATTCTTTGAATCGCGACAACTGGGAACAGAGCTCAATGGAAATTAGCTTCCCCCAATCGAAAATGTATTGGTCCTTGACTGTGAAATACAAAATATAAATAATTATATGGGAAATGCTTGTAGTGGATGCCTATCACATTATTCTTGTAAACAGCCAAGCAATTTCCCGGAATGGATTTCTAAAGGAACTTACCTGCAACCTTGTGGTATTTTCAGGAACTATTGTCGGGTCTTCGAGGAATTCGGCTAAGATGTCCATCCTGTTATCATGTTTTTCTAGAAACTACTTGCAGTCTTGTCCTCTGAAAGTCAATGTTGTCTTCGGCAATTTTAACATCTCGCGAAAGACATGAGGTGAGAAAGAAACAGGAGAATGGTCGCACTGTGGAATAATTCTTTGGCCTAGAATATATTTTTTGGTGCACCAAGAGACCACCTCCTTACAGTCAAAAACCTCAGGGACGCAGCCTGCATGAGCGATTCCAGAGGTCCAAATCACTTTGTTCTGGGCGGAATGGGATGAATAGTAAAAGTATGCCCGGGACCACTAGAAGTTCTGGTCGTCGTGTGCGAAAATATTTACTATATCTCCACAAAACTGATGTCGACCTGCTACCATAAGTCTACAAGAACATTTGTTTGCTCCAGACAATGAATGAAATGAAAAGTTGGAAGGGATAATATAACCCTGCGTAAATTTTGGTCCAAAGCGTGTGAATGGGAGATGTCCTCAAGACTTTCATTGATTAATGACAATTTGGACGACTGTTGCATGATGCGTTGTTAACACTAAAAACTAGTAATTGCATACATAGAAAATGTGAACATGGCAGACATTGCAATCATCGATTAAGTATTGTATATTTCTTGAGCCGCCGAACATGATGACGCGTGTTCGAGATGAAAAATCGGAAGGGACAAAATAACTCTCTGCACATCTTGGTTTAATGCATAATAATGGGATATCTCCGCGACCGTTTCACCCATTAATGACAATGTTGACGGTTCCTGCATGGTTAGTTGTTAGCATGAAAGGTTTCTAATTGCATAGTAAGAAAGTACGGAGGTCGCGGGCAGAGGAAAAAAACAGCTACAAAATAGGGTTGCAAGGTACAACCGTTGAAGGTGAGGGCGCGAGGGTCAAATTGTATTTATCGGAACTTTTTGATTGCAATGCGCGTAACAGTGAAGAGGGTATGGTAGGACAGCCAGAAGGATAGGAAGTTAGTGGGGATGGCAGGCAGCGAGAGATACTTTGAAACATTTGTGAGTCGTGGTAGAGTGAAGAGCGGACGATGTCAGAATTCGGTAGTCAATCTGTATATTGTGAAGGGTGCAATGCCACCTGTTTCGTACCTCTGTGTCCAGTTGTCACTACTAAGAGCTAATTTAGTATTGAAAATGATTTTATAGATACTGTTAGATACTTCATAGGGATTAGCATTTGTAAACAATGGAAATCTCCACCCCGCCAGCCCTGCATTCCGTGTGTCAATTTGTATATCACGGAACTAGAAGCGTTATTAGGAGGACACGGAACAATAGAAGTGCAATTTTGAGTCAGCCAGTCCGCAGGCCCACTTGTCAATTTCTATATCGCGGAATTTTGGGTGCTATTTGTAAGACACGCAACAATGGAGGCCCAATTTTGAGCTCGCCCGCTCGAGAACCCACGATCCAAAATGTCTCTAGGTATGGAATGTGGAATCCGTACATGCTCTATAAGATATCATGTCCATACTTTATAGTCCCATAATACACGAGAAGAAAAAAAGGGAAAAAGGACGAAGTATTTAGCAGTGGAATTGTAGATCACGGAAATTTTGAGTGGAAGATGTATATAACAGAACAAAAAGGAACAGAGTTCAATTGCGCCAACTCAGCAACCACAGGCATAAAATTCACTAAGTATGAAAAGGAACAGTGGGTGGTCCAATTCGCCATGAGAGGATATAGATGGAGATGAAATTGGTGCCAACCCGGCAACTGTGGACATAAAATTGGCTAAGTATGGAAAGCAACAACAGTCGGTCGGATTCATCATGTGATTATATAGATGGAGATAAAGATATGTCAACCCGCCAACGCTGGGGTTGCACATTTTGTGAACCTGGCAACAAGAGGATCCAAAACAGGCTGCGAAGGTGTCTGCAGAAGACGCGAGGCCCCGATGTTCTAATTGTATCATTCCAAACATTTGAATGCATAATCTGTAACATGGAAGAGCGGACGATGTCAGAATCCGGTAGTCAATTTGTATTTGGTAGTCTAGTTATATACTTAGTCGCGTCTCTATGATTGCGGGTTCCAATGTTGGCATGTTGACATATATTCATCTCCTTCTATATCCTTGCATGGCGAATTGGACCGCTCATTGTTCATTTTCATACTTAGTGAATTTTATGCCCACGGTCGTCGAGTTGTTGCAATTCAACTCTTCTGCTTCTTGTTCCGTCATCTACATGTACCACTCAAAATTTCTGTGATCCACAATTCCACTGCAAACTTCTCTATCCTTTTTCCCTTATTTTATTCTCATGTATTATGGGACTATAACATATGGACATGATATTTTATAGAGCATGTACGGATTCTGCATTCCATACCTAGCGACATTTTGGATCGCGAGTTCTCGGGCAGGTAGGCTCAAAATTGGGCCTCCATTGTTTCGTGCCCTACAAATAGCACCCAGAATTCCACAATATACAAATTGACAAGTGAGCCTGCGAACTGATGGACTCAACATTGCACTTCTATTGTTCTGTGTCCTCCAAACAACGCTCCCAGTTTCGCGATATAGAAATTGACACACGAAATGCAGGGCTAGCGGGGTGGAGATTGTCATTGTTTACAGATGTTAATCCCTATGAAGTATCTAACAGTATCTAAAAAAGGCGGTCCAATTCGCCATGCGAGGATATAGATGGAGGTGAAATTGGCGCCAACCCGACAATCGTGGACATAAAATTGGCCAAGTATGGAAAGCGACAATGGTCAGTCGGATTCATCGTGTGATTATATAGATGGAGATAAAGATATGTCAACCCACCAACGTTGGGGTTGCACATTTTGTGAACACGGCAACTGGAGGATCCAAAACAGGCTACAAAGGTGTCTGCAGAAGACGTGAGGCCCTGACGTTCTAGTTGTATTGCTCTGAACATTTGAATGCGTAATCTGTAACACAGAAGAGCAGACGATGTTGGAATCCGGTAGTCAATTTGTATATTGCGACATTTTGGATCACGGGTTCTCGGGCGGGTGGGCTCAAAATTGGACCTTCATTGTTCTGTGCCCTACAAATAGCACCCAGAATTCCGCGATATACAAATTGACAAGTAGACCTACGGACTGGCGGACTCAACATTGCACTTCTATTGTTCTGTGTCCTCCAAACAGTGCTCCCAGTTTCGCGATATAGAAATTGACACACAGAATGCAGTGCTGGCGAGCTGGAGATTGCCATTGTTTATGGATGCTAATCCCTATGAAGTATCTAACAGTGTCTAAAAAATTATTTTGAATACTAAATTAGCTCTTAGTGGTGACAACTGGACACAGAAGTACGAAACAATTTGGATTGCATAAATTTTGAGTGGAATATGTATATAACGGAACAAAAAGGAACAGAGTTCAACTGCGCCAACTCAGCAACGGCGGGCATAAACTTCACTAAGTATGAAAGGGAATAGCAGGTGGTCCAATTTTCCATGCAAGGATATAGATGGAGATGAAATTGGCGCCAACCCAACAACCATGGACATAAAATTGGCCAAGTATGGAAAGCAACAGCGGTCGGTCGGATTCGTCGTGTGATTATATAGATGGAGATAAAGATATGTCAACCCGCCAATGTTGGGGTTGCACATTTCGTGAACCCAGAAATAGGAGGATCCAAAATAGGCTGCGAAGGTGTCTGCAGAAGACGCAAGGCCCCAACGTTCTAATTGTATCGCTCCCAACATTTGAATGCGTAATCTGTAACACTAAAAAGCGAATGATGTCGGAATCCGGTAATCAATTTGTATATTGCGGAGGGTGCAATCCCAACTATTCGTACCTCTGTGTCCAATTGTCACTACTAAGAGCTAATTTAGTATTCAAAATAATTTTTTAGATATTGTTAGATACTTCATAGGGATTAGCATCCGTAAACAATGGCAATCTCCACCCTACCAGCCCTGCATTCCGTGTGTCAATTTCTATATCGTGAAACTAGGAACGTTGTTTGGAGGACATGGAAAAATAGAAGTGCAATGTTGAGTCCACCAGTCCGCAGGTGCACTTGTCAATTTGTATATCGCAGAAATCTGGGTGTTATTTGCAGGGCACGGAACAATGGAGGCCCAATTTTGAGCTCGCCCGCACAAGAACCCACGATCTAAAATGTCGCTAGGTATGGAATGTGGAATCCGTACATGCTCTATAAAATATCATGTCCATATTTTACAGTTCCATAATACACGGGAAGAAAATAAGGGAAAAAGGACGGAGAAGTTCGCGATGGAATTGTAGATCACGGAAATTTTGAGTGGTAGATGTAGATGACAGAACAAGAAGCAGCAGAGTTGAATTGCGCCAACTCGACAACCATGGGCATAAAATTCACTAAGTATGAAAAGTAACAGTGGGTGGTCCAATTCGCCATGTGAGGATATAGATGGAGATGAAGATATGTCAACACACCAACGTTGGAACCCGCGATCATAGAAACATGACTAAGTATATAACTAGAAATCAATAATACACGAGAAGAAGACAAGGGAAAAGTATCTCACTGAAGAACATCTAGTGTTTGATTATTAATGCAAATGCTTTCAAACCCCTGCTGAGTTCTCACTAGTTAAAGCATAAATTGCAGATCACATAAGTATCTTTCGTGCCACTATGTCCACTTGTCACTAGTAAGAGCATTGTTGATGTATATCAGGAAGGACACGAAGTTGTTGGGGATGGAAAGAAGCAACATATACTTTGAACGAAGTTAATGTATACGAGGAACCCGCGGTCGAATTGTAGATCACGGATGTTTTGAGTGCAAGATGTATATACCGGAACGATAAGCAGCCGGGTTCGCAAGCGCCGACTATAAAATTGGCTATGGAAAGGAACAACGGTCGGTCGAATCCGTCATGTGAGGATATACATGGAGATGAAGACATGTCAGCCCGCTAACTAAGTATATATCTAGAAATCGATAACAAGCGGGAAGAAGAAAAGGCCATTTCGTATGCGTTGATCCGGCAACCGCGGCCATAAAATTGCCTAGGTATGGAAAGGTACAACGATCGGTCAGATTCGTCATGTGAAGATACAGATGGAGATGAAGATATGTCAGCGCACAAACCCTGCAACCGCCCATCATAGAAAGACGACTAAGTTTAAAACCAAAAATCCATGATGGACAGGAAAAGCAAAAGGGGAAAAGAGATAAGTATCTGGTAGTCGAAAAAACCTTTTTTTTCGTTTATTAATGGCAATGTTTTCGAACCCCTGCTGGGTTCTCACTAGTAAAAGCATTAACTACAGATCACTAAAGTTCTTCAACTGCAAGATGTATATGATGGAACAGGGGACATAGGTGTTGGGTACTGCGAACCCGGGCCCTGCTGCCCAGATAACTGCCTAAGTATTGGCCAAGACAAAGGTTTGATATCTATTTCAATAGTATTCATACTAGTATCTATCAATGGAGAAAGTTTTCATATTTATCTGAATAGTATTCATATTAATATATATTAATGGATTGTTTCTGTTTCAAATGAAACTGATCTTCCAATTTGCAAGATTCTCTTCAGTTCGCAAATTTCGTTAAAAGCACGAAAATTTTGACTGCAAGATGTACATAGCACAACAAGAAACATGAATTTGCATTGTGGTCTCAACGAGATAAAATCCTTATCATCTATTCATCTTGTATTGCTTGCAATGACATGAGCAAATGTCGGCTCTCCATAAACATCAATATCTAAATTAAATTAAATGCAATCAATATTTGGTGTGACTTAAGTAATTAAAGCATAAATTGCAGACTACAGAAGTTCTTTGGCTGCAAGATGTATATGACGGAGCAGGGAACATAGTTGTTTAATACCGCAAACCCAAACATAATTGCCTAAGTTTTTGTATTTATTCCAATAGTACTGATATTAGTATATATGCACGGATATTATCAAATAGAAGAAGCTACAATATATCCAACATATTGAACAGGGACATTACATCAACAGTTGAGTCGCTTATGAAAAATTATTCTTAAATGCAAAATGTAAAGAAAGAATAGACCAGTCTTTATTTAGATTGAAGTAGTGGGCAACAGAAAGTAAAGCTTGTCGTTCATGTTTAACGACATGGGGGAAGAAGGTACAAAATACAATTAAAACAAATATCGGAAATTGGAAAATACTGAAATATGTACATTGATGAAGCTTCTTGACAATTTTCTTGACGTTCAAACTCTTTATTCATAAAAAACGAGTTGAATATCAATTTTGGGTTTTGTACTTAATCGGTGTTTCCAACTACATCTATCCCAGTTTTTTGAATACCTTGTCTCTTCCATATATGGCCTTCTTGCAATGGATGTCTATTCAACATTCCATTCTTTGTGAAGTATTAATTTCCCTCTGCCGTCGAAAAGTTGGGGTTTAAGGTGATTTCCTTACAATGTTCCTGACCCTTGACATCCGAGACAACTTAGAAATGTGATTCAGGTCGATTTCAAAGTGGACGGAGTCGTTTTATGTCACAACAACTATGGCAGGGGGGGAAAAATTCAAGTACGTAGTGACTGGTATTCTCCCTATATTCGATCATCTGTTTGGTTGAAAATCCTGCCTGAGGATTTGTATGTAGAACTTCTTTGCTTTATTACAATAGATTGGAAGAAACGGTCAACCCATATGCAAAATGCAAATCTGTTGAGGTACATAACTTCTTCGGGCAGCAGAGGTGTGTCAAGTGCATCAAATGTTGTAGAACGCACCAACACAGGTCTGGCAAGTGTATCAAATGTTGCAGATGGCATCAAAATATATCTTTCCTCATAGCAGTGGAGGTATGGCGGCTCACAGAAAGGTCTGGAATGTTCGGAGGTGACGCCAAATATGTGGAGTCTGCAACTACATCCAAAGGAAACCGAACAAACTTTGCAAAGAACATGGCTTTTTGTCAAGTCAGTTACCAGACCCACATGTAGTCCATCAAACTTTGAAATATAAACTTTTGTAGTGATAATGTGTCGTTTTATCCACCCATACAGTTTATGTTACCCGCCTCTGGTCACATTCGCAAATGGATCAATATTTCACGTCATTTACGAACATGACAGGCCATTTTGCAAGCCACTGTAAATGTGTCGCCCCAAGGAAAACAAATTCTTCTAGGATCCGTACAATTCAATACACTTTCCAAATCTATGTTGTTGGAAAAAGCTATATACTTAAACAAATAATTATTTTGCATGCAACCTCAAAATCCATTACAATTCCCAGCAAGAAAACACATAAGTTCAACAAACAAATCTCCAGGCAGCCGTTTCAACCAACCAAAGCATCGAACACAGCAAGAACACCAACCAGAACATACTTTTTTTTTTCGTCCTCTCTGAATTTCTCTTGTATAACAGAGTTTTCTTTACTCAAAGCTCACATCACATAAAACCAGTCTCTCTTCTTTCATCTGCCCCTCAATCACATCTCTAAGTTGTCTTACATGTCCATGACCAGGAACATTAGAACGAAGGCACCCTAAAGCGCAACTCTTTGATGATAGAGAGAAATGGCAATAAGTATTTAAAAGCAACGCTAGATGATCTTTCGTAGATTTTGTGTTGATTCATTTTAATGATAGATGTTCTTGATATTTTCGCTTATTAAGGCCAATCTTTTCGAATATGTACGCTGAAAGTGACTAGCAGCACGTATTAAAATTCCCATATCCGAGCAGATTCTCAAATCTGACATCTAAGATATGCACAATATTAAAGAGGGACATGACCTCAAGGCCTCTATGGGTGACACATTCGTGAACTATGTTGAAACTTTTAAGAAAACTAAAACTGCACAAGCAAAAAAAAAAAAATTCGCAAATTCAAAATGTAGGCAAAAAGAAATTACCAGATCCCATAATATTCGTCTGCCTATTCATTTTAATGGGAGATGTACTCGAGCTTTCCAGTTATTAAAGCCCATCTATTCGAACCTGTCTGGTCGATTCTCACTTTTGAAAGCATATTTAATGTGTATTGGGAAGCGATGAAGGTCGCGGGGATGGATCCCTATGTAACAGACAGTACTACTATTTTTCTGTCTTTTTCTCCACGAGCGTATGTAAATCGTATGTAAAGAAAAGTAATTCGCGAATGCTAGTTTTTTTGGACATGAGCCCTTGAAATTCAAATAGTTCGCAAGTCTGATTGTCAATTTGTATATCGTGGAATTCTCTGTGCTATTTGTAGGAAACGGAACAACAGAAGCCGAATTTAGAGCCCGCCACCCCGAGAACCCGCGATCCAAAAAATGCTTACTATTTTTTTTGTGTGTTTTTGTCCACCGGCGTATGTAAAACATACATAAACTAAACTATTTCGAGAATGCTAAATTTTTTGGACACGAGGCCCTTAAAATTCAAATAGTCTGCAAGTCCGATTGTCAATTTGTATATCGCAGAACTCTCTGATTGTC